>JAHWFO010049515.1:21166-51218 GCA_023313115.1 Rhysida immarginata
AAATGTGAGTGTTGAAACAAACGTGTTCACTTGAAAATGTGTTTATTTTGTATTAACATTACAAGAAAAATACAATGATTACTTTAAATCAATAAACAATGTCTAAACAATTACATTGTTGTGAGGTCTTATAATTTTGCAACAGAGTGTATTATATTAATCTCTCTGTCTTTACATACACGTGTATTGTAACTTCTTTTGTGTTCTTTTTAAAAAAAAGGAATTAAATATAACTTGTAATAACCTTTCAATTTATGCAAAAAAAAACAAAAAAACAAAACCTTAGCAAATCGGAAATATTAGATTATGTTTAATTATAATAATTCTTTTATGCATTTTATAAAAAAATGATGGTAGCAAATTGGAAAATCGGAAATATATTTAGCAACTGAATTACACATTCCCATACAAGTTAAAAAAAAATTAAGAAGAGAAAAAAAAATAATAAATGAAAGGTCTTAAGAGGATTTTTTTCACGCCAAACCTCAGATGTTGAATTATAAAAATAAGATTATCGAAAACGGGATATGAATCCGTACCTGCAAAATAGAACTCAAGCGTTTTACCACTAGACCACTGTACACGATAAAAATCTATGCTATAATTCGAGCATTTATAAAGTGTAGACAATTATAAAAAACATTATGAATTTTTTTCTCAGAAAATTTTGAAAAGTGCGTCGAATGGCTTTGCTTGAGTCTTTAATTTGGTGAAAGCTACTCGTAGAATTTTTTTTTTATCAAAATCGGTGGGTCAGAGTACGTGGAGTCTCCTTGTTAGTGGCGGCATTTTTATTTCTGTTCATATCTTGGTTATCGTTCAAATTCGAACCCTTGTTCATATGAATTTTTTTGCTTAGAATAATCCATATTACCTCCGCTAAAGGTTTGTGACTGGGTTTCAGACTCACCCTGTATACAGGGTGTTGTATGATTCGATGACCAACTTTGGAAGGGTGGTAGTATGGGTGATTCTAAGCAAAAAACTTCATATGAACATGGGTGCATTGATAACACGTGCTGATCAGTATTCGCGTGTGAGCACTGTTACGATTTTGAATGCGTAATTCGGAAACTACTCGCTGGAATACGATCAAATCTTAACGGTGTACACAGTTTTATGTACCCTAATATTCATCCAAAATTCATTATCCTAGGCGTTGCAGAGCTTGAATTATTATCATGTTGATCTTGGTGGCGGCATTTTTATTTCTGTTCATATCTCAGTTAGCGATCAAATTCGGAGCCATATTCATATGAAGTTTCTTGCTTTGAATCACCCATGCTACCACGCCTCCGAAGTTGGTCAGCGAATTATACAACACCCTGTATATTTCTTTAAATCCGATTTAAAATTATGCGCAATTTTAAAGATAACGGTTTGACGTAATGTTTGTAAGTGGATTGCTACAGGTTTCTTTTAATTAACGCAATTAATAATTGCCCGAATGTAACCGCGTTAATCAAATATAATAATCAACTGTTAAAATTATATTTGATCTATTAATGATTGATCTCAGTATAATTAAGTACAGTATATTTAACTTTCAAGTACATAATACGATGCTCTAGTAACGAAAAAAACAATAGGAAGTTCATAAAAGAACTTTTGAATTTGTAGACAGTAGTACGTGCAAGAGTTATAGAAGAAGCAATCAATCGTTTAAACAACATAAATAAATTTTAATTTGGCTAATCGTTTATCACGTCATAGCTGAAAAGTTCATAGAACATGGCCATCGTTTCATTTGCTTCGTTGAATTTCTCAAGAGACATCTGAACTGGAACATCGTGTTCTGCATCGCTATTCGTTTGTTTATCTTTATAAGCGCGTAAGGTCATCATCATTCAGAGCATTTGCGCTAGAATTCAAAATTCACAAACATTTTCTGCATCATCGAAGCTCACCTCTTCTCCGATCGTAATTGTGTAAATGTTCATTGTTCACAAGCCACTGCTTTCGCCAAAATAGAAAATTAAACTGTGCGCCTGCATTATCGCATTGAAATTTGATCTGATCTAGAATTTCACGCTGCTTTTCGATATCTCAAACTATTTCGAATTTATTTGATTTGTATTCGACTTTTTCCACTGCCAAGATGTTTAAGAGGAAGAGTAATATATTTAAAGATAACTTGAGGCCATAAGTAGCCTATTATATAAATTAAAAATCAATTATCTGGTATCAGTCGTTCAGGGAACATTGCTAATAATTGCTTTGATTAGGGGAGTGATGCAAAAGTTGGGACATTTTCAAGAAAATACTTGTATGGAATTACTCTGTGTAAACAAAAAAGACATTGCAATTTATGAATCATCAACAGAAGCCATTAATACAATGCAGGACAAATTATGGGCACAAATTCAAAAACAAAGGCAAATATAAGTATTTAATAGTCTTTTATAATTGTTAAAATGTCCCATCTGGTGGACAATTGTGTTTATTTTAAAATTTGTGTTATTACATTAATAATTTCCCGATAGAAGTTGACAGTTTTTAAGTCACAAAATTAGGGTTCTCTGTACCGTCTTTTTTAATAATGTTTAATGTTGTCTTGCAGTATATTGTTTCGGAATTTAGTGATCCCGACCGGTTTCGCCTATCTTTCCCGGCTTTATCAAGGTATATTTTTAGATCGACAATTGACAATCGACAATCGATTGACAATCGAAAAATGTCGATTGTCATTTTTAGATTGACATGCTTCGATATCTATAGTCTTTCAAGAGGATAATGATTATTGGGTTAAATGGTGATTGGATAAAACTGAGGTGACGTCATTTTGTTTGGAGGAATAGGGGTTGGGGTGATGGAATCTGGATGAGTGAAGTGAAGGCTCGCCGCCGGGGGGGGGGGGGGGTAGGAAGAATGAGGATGAACATTTTATATAAACTAATGAAGGTATATAATTACAAGAAAATATATAAAAAGGAATTATAATTAGTTTTCTAAGTTGTTGTGTATAATTAAAGATGTTACAAATTAGGGAAATATAAGAAATTAGTTATAATTATATTATCACTAACAATAACTTGTCAATTTTATCAGAAAATTACAATCGATTATTATTATTAATTTTTTTTCTAAGTTAATTATATCGTCAAGTAACAGACATTATAGTAGAAAATAATCAATAGTTTGGGATAATGTATACAGCAATTAAAGAGAGGCTAATTGTATTACAAAAAAATAATCTAATAGGCTAATAAAGAGTTTTTAATAATGATGTAGGCCTAATGGATCTTGGATATTATAACAAATCGGCAATGTGAAATTAGCATGGAATGAACATCAAATGAAGTTTGGGCATTAATTAGGGAATTGCGATCTTGTTGCTTTGCTTTGTAAATTTCTATAGATTCTAAAATGTTTGTTCTTGTAGGGTCATTGCATTTGTGAACAAGAAGTTAATCTACCCGAGGAAGGTATAGGAAAGTAGCGGAAGCCCTGAGATCATCTATTTTTTTACCCTTTTATCTCACTTTTTAACCCCCCTCCCCAATTTTTTAAATCAAAAAATTGATTTTCTCGAACGTAGTATTTACAACGTGTAAAAGAGCTCTATCTTTTTTCATTTCTTATCATTTCCGATCGAATGATATATGACATACCGTATGTTGCCATAGTTCTAAAGACCAAGTAACTGCCACCCCCACAATTCTGACCCATTGGGACAATTTGGCCCAAACTTCATAGTAATGTTGATCTTGCTTAGAGGAATCTGCATACCGAATTTCACTCCTTTATACAGGGTGATTTACATCGAATGTAAAATACTTAAAGGGGGTATTATAGAGGTTAAGATAAACACAAAACGTCCTATGAACAGTCAAAATTGTGACAAGTGCTAGTTAGTACTCAGTCAAAATTGTGACAAGTGCTAGTTAGTACTCACAAGTGAACACGTATTATGATGTTGAATGAGTAACTTGGAAACTTCTTGTTATAATTAGATCAAATTTTAAAGGTATACACAGTCTTATGTACTCTGTTATTCCTCCAAAATTCATTAATCTAGGCTTTACAGAATCTGAGTTATTAACTTGTTGATCATGGTGGCGGCATTTTTATTTCTGTTCATATCTCAGTTATCGTTCATATTTGAACCCATGTTCATAGGACGTATTGTGTTTATCTTAACCTCTATAATACCCCCTTTAAGTATTTTACATTCGATGTAAATCACCCTGTATGCATAAATACGCGTAGACCTTTTGGTCCCCTCTAATTTCCGCCCCCAAAATTCCGACCCCAGTGGGCTAATCAAAACCAAACTAAATAGTGAAGGTGCACATGCCCTTAATGAGCTACTTTCCGAATTTTAACCTTCTACCTTAAAAAATGCGGAAATTAAGAAGGAAATGGACGGACAGACAGACGGACATTGTGAAACTCCATTCTAGCTGCGAGGTTGCACTTTTCTTTTTTTCTCGCCTTGGTTCAGTGTACTTCTCTTTTAGAATTATGATGGCTTCGTCCAAATTAACCACACTGAAATCGGCTAAAGAGTCTTTGCAAGTGATCGATGAGAAATTAATAGAGGATCAGCAAATGAGCGACCTCAAAGCACAGATAGTTAGTGGAGAATCTAGGAAAATTCATAAGCCGCATCAACGCAAACGACCCCGCACGGGGAGATGCTGTAGGTTTGTTGTTGTGTTATTTGTGTTATGCTCTTTAATGTGCTTTTTATTAATGGATCCCAGTAACTATGCTTCAGAGGGCGTTCCGGTTCAAAAGGTCACAAAATAGCAGAGGAAACCACGTTTTTTACTATACAATTCCATGTAAAAATGGCATATGGCTTGATCTATGCATTTCTCTCTTTGCCATTCGATGGCTAAAGCAGAGAGTAGGATTGCGAATTAATGATCTTTTTTATTTTAAGAGATCCTACATATTTAGTGTATGTCGAGCGTTTATAATTATAAAATCTAGAAGCTCTTACTAATACATAAGCGCCTGCCTTCTATTTGAAAACAGGAAAAACAGCACTTTGGGATTGAAAGTCAAAAACTACCAATAACTTGATTTTGTGTTGATTTCTCTCGTCTTTCTGAGATCTTCAGTTTGGAGCAAAAAGGAGCAAAATAGTGGATAAGGTAGATGAACAATCAAGGAAAACAACACCTACTCCTTTACTTTTCCACATCTTCAGCATCCTTCCTCCTTTCATTTTGTCGTCATTTCCAGCATTGCTTCGTCTTTAATTTTTCATCTCCTGCATCGCTTCCTGCTTTACTTTTGACATCTTCAGATTCGCTTTTACTTTTCACATCTTTAGCATCACTTTCTCCTTTAATTTGGTCACTTCCAGCATTGCTTCCTCCTTTACTTTGGTTATCTTCATTATCGCTTCTTCCTTTACGTTGGTCATTTCCAGCATCACTTTCCCTTTTACTTTGGTCATCTCCAGCATCGCTTCCTCCTTTATATTGGTCATGCCCAAAAAGAGACAACGGTAATAGTGTGAGAGAATAATAAAGACCCCCTTGAAGATCTCGATGATGGTTTACAGATAATAGTTATCAAAAGAGGTTAGGTTAGGTTAGGTTAGGTTAGAGAAATCGGCTGCAACTTTGGCCCAGGCGATAACGCAATTGCTGCCTCCTTCGACCAAGTGCAGAAAACTAACAAGTGGTACCAAAAAATGACGGTTTGTCCCGAATTATGACGCGTCCCAAATTATGTAACTCTGCGCTATATTTTTCGTATTAAATTTTTTGTGAAATGAGCTACAATCATAAATCAAACGATAAGAATTTGTTGATGTTCTCTAAAAGCTGAGAAGATGATCTGTCACTTTTCGATGGGCCATCTCTGCAAGAGTCCATTTGATAGCGGCGGCATTTGCATAGGTATTGCATGCATTTGTATCGGACAGCTCACATAAAAGGCTTGCTTCCCGAAGACTTTCTCAGTGTTCGGTTTGGTGTTTGGTGTAGAAAACACCTTTGCAATATCTGTGAAAAAAATCGTTATTCGAACGAGTTTCTTATATGAATTCAAACGTGGTACAAATGTTTCAGATGCATGCCGTAAATAATGCACTGCATTTGGAAACTGCAGTAACAAAACATGCCGCACAAATGTGGTTCCAAAAATTCCGTTCCGGTGACGATGCTGCGTATCTGGTGGACATCAGCTGGTATTGTGTGTCATTGAGTTCCGCATCAGCTGGTATTGTGTACAAGGCCAAACCATTATGACCACAGTCAACACACATACACTTGAACGTGTGCAAAATTCCTTGCATCATAAACAGGTATAAGGCAGGACATTGCCAGACCAAACACAGCGAAATGACCCTAATGCGGATACCGCTATGGAATGGGGCCTGCTGCCGCATCTACGTTATTCCCTAGATATTTCACTCAGCGGTTATCAATTTTTCCGTGCTTTGGATATGCACACGCGAATGAGAGAATTATGTGATGATGCAGAAATTACCATCCATTTCATACAGTTTTATCATATTCGAGGAGCGTACTATATTGATTCACACTTTATTTTTTTGAAATATGCAGACAGTCCAGAAAAATAAAATAAAGAGAAAAACACAATTCCACTTATAAGAACTGTTCTTGTGGAATTGTGTTTTCTCCCTTTCTATGTTTCTAGATAACCATTGTCCACAGTTTCTGGCCTTACACATATTTATGATATACAGACAGCTTTCATAGCAGCTGTTAAATCCACATCTTCAATATAATTTCCTTTTAGTGTGGTAGCTTCTGTAGGCCCTCTGGAGCCATTCTTTTGGAATACCTTTCACCCACGCCTGGACAGCTGTCCAGATTTTCAACGTACCTTTTACTCATGCTTCGATAGCTTTGACTGCTGTTTTTTGTCTGGCTCATGCTGTCAAAAGTTTCGGAACCCATCTGACAAACACCTACCCCATCTGAAGGTGCCCATACATGGTGCACTGCAGAATGTTTCTTGATGACAGTCTCGTGCCCGCCTCCATTTCCAAAAAAGTGATGCACCTGTTCTCTTGGATGGTCTTTTCTACCCTGACAAAAATTGGCTGGTGTTAATAGTGTCAATTTTTTCCCCAGAACTGGTCCACTTTTCCGTTAATGCGCGCCCAGTTTTCCAGCCTTCCACCCAGTTGTAAGCGGTTTCCCTTAAAGGTGCATGTTCTCCACACACACTAACACCAATTGCTTATGAATTTCTGCAGTGGTCTCATCCTCTTTACAGAGAAACCATAGACTCTGTCTCCATAAGACTGCTGCCCCCAAAAGTTTACTTGCGCACTAAAAAATTTTGAATTTTTGAAATTCTGACTTCGGATTCTTAAAGACCATTAAAAAAGTAGAAGAGGAATGTCTGTATGACCCACTCTCTATCTCTTTGTCTTCATCGATAAAATTGGGTTCAAAACTTTAAAAGTTCCACACTTTCAGGGCCTCTATCTCCTAAACGGTTGGATCAATTGAAAAAACACCAAGAATAAAACATTTCTCGAATATTGTGTACAATCTGAATATACCATTAATAATAGGGGTTCCTATTTAAGATTTAAAAGTTACCCCTCCTCCCCACCCCCTCTCACAAGGGGGCGGAGTAAATTTTTAACTAATGAATTTCCCCCGCGAAATAATTCACTTTTGATTTTAGACATTTATTTCGTAAAATGCTTAGTTTCCGAGATATTCAGTTGTCTCAAGATAAATGCCTCACCCTGTATATTTATCTAATCGAATAAAATACACATTATAACACGTATAATCGACTATTACTGATTCCTTACTTAGATTGTCGGATCGCTGCTTACGTCATTCTGTTTTCGTTACCAGGGGATACGGAAACAAGAAATAAACGAGTAAGGACTATTGGCTATTAGATTCTCGGAAAAACTCATGATTCTTTGTAAGACTCAGTCTGATTGGTTACGACACGATGACGGCTGCGCTTATCTTGATGCGCAAGATGAAAGTCAGATATTCTTTTCGCTTTGGAATTTCAAATGCCTATATTAGCATTACAACAATGGAAGACTTATCCCATTATTTTAGGCTATGAGCTGCCAAGATCTCCTAGGTAATAAAAAAACCCAGCTCCAAGGTCTTCTTACTATCAAGGACACCATGGAACTGCTCATCAAGCGATAACATAAATTCTTTAAGGGAGTTATAGCGACAATAAAAATCTAGACAAGTTAAATCTAGAAAAATTACTAAATCGTGGAAGTGTCAGTAAATTCGTCCTTCTTGTTTCAACCAACTGCACGTGCGTTAACTCTCGATCCGATAAGTAATCCACGGACAATCTCAAATCAAACGGTGAATAAAATGTGATACTTAATCCGAGAATTTTTTCATGGTGAATACGAAAATAATCGCTGAAACCGAGTGTTAATCCTTGATAGAGAATGCAAACACATATTTCACTGTGCAAGCATGCAAAACCGCTGTTAAGCAGAAATGACAGATTTATAAAGTGTAAACATAAGAGGATGCTATAGCGAAAGAAGCGAGTTCTGTAAAAATGCATGTATTGTGATAATAACACTGCCATTGTTCTCAAGTCGCACAAACTTTTTGAGAGTATGAGAGTAAGTGTTACTGCTACAGAATGCGATAAACATTCCATAGCATCAGAGAAAAATGACATTCTGCGAATGAACAAGCCTAGCTATTCTATCTGGTTTTCCTGGCTTAAGTAGATAATGCAAAATCTATAACACCTTGCGCATCGATACCTGTCTTAATTAATCTATATCAACATCAGCCAATGCCCAGTATAGCTTATCGTGTTCTAACATCTTTTGGAAAGATACGAGAGATAACAGGAAAAGACAGTAGAACCTGTCTATGTTGGACACCTGCTGTACCAAAACTACCAATGGTGTCCAACTTACTGAATATTGATCAAGTTAATGTTAAAATAATGATTGGAAGATGGTCTTTGGAGCATTTTTTCACGCCATTACCTTCGATATTGAGGAATAAATAGAGAAAAATAGTAAAGAAAATTCCACGGCCTGGACTCGAACTAGGGACCTTCGACTTACCGTCCCGATGCTCTAACCATTAACCCACCGTGGACACGGAAGCTGTTGCTATCAAACATATCCTATACGCATAGGTTAAAGCGCAAGCCAGGACAATCGACAGCTTCCATGACCACAGTGGCTTAGTGATTAGAGCATCGGGACGGTAACCCGAAGGTCCTTGGTTCTAGTCCAGGCCGTGGAATTTTCTTTACTATTTTTCTCTATTTATTCATCAATATCGGCGGTAATTGCGTGAAAAAATCTTCCAAAGACCATTTTCCTATCATTATTATAATATTATTCGCTATTTAATAGTAAAGGTAGTCCTGGCTTGCGAACAAGGAGCCGCGCTTTAACCTATGCGCATCGAACATGTTTGATAGCGACAGCTTCCATGTAAACAGTGGTTTGTTGGTTAGAGCTTCGGGACGGTAATCCGAAGGTCCCTGGTTCGTACTCGAATTTTATCTCCTCAGAAATGTATTGTGTGTTGTTTATTGCTGAATCTATAACATTTAAGCATAATGAAAAAAAATAATACTGTAATGTTGCGTACTCTAACTAAGATTATACAGTACATATACTTTCCGTACAATTAACTCAATAATGTCCTGCAAAGGATTTTTAAATATGGAAACAATTCAGAATTCATTCAACATGAAACACTAACTAAATTCAACTGCGCAGAAATCAATTGTTTACATAATATGTCGCTTGTTTTGAGTGTAAACAAAAAATTCAGTTACTGTAGTCTGTGACAGTTTTCAGTTTTGATTAAGTCCATGAACTGTCTATTGTTTTCCTGGCATTGAATAACATCTCAACAAGGCTTGGGTTATTTGAGCAAATGCATAGTCCTCTAATTGATTCACATATGTACTTGCTTCTGCATATGAAGAGGGTTTTGTAGTGGATTATTGAAGGCCTGCAGTACCACTTTCTTTATCTGCTGACTCAAGCTCTGCTGTTTCGGAACTGCTGGCTGGATTTATCAATTTGTTCATAATGTCATCAAGAGTTTCAAGATCTTCTTGAACTTGAAGCATATTGTCATAGGCTGCTAGTTCTTCCGGTAGAGGAAGTCCTAGCTCATCAGTAATTGGGAGTTCCTCAAGGCATAACTGCACTTCATCAAATCCCGGAGCTTCAATGGAAAGCCCAGCATGTTAATTGTTTGCTTTGAGACACCGTTTCACGCACAAACAATCTAACGGATGGCATCTAGTACTGTTATCGATTTTGCAAATTCGCTTGCATCACCACACTTTTCAGCTGCGCTGATCATGACATGTAGCATCTGCTTTCTGTACAGTAACTTCATAGACTGGATAATGCCCTTGTGTAGAGGTTGAATTTCGCTTGCAAGGTTGGGAGCTAGAAACGGAATTTTAACATTACTCAGATGCATGTCAAAACGGCTTGTAGCGTTTTCAATGAATAGCAAAATGTTCCCATTTGCATGTTTCATTTCTACATTAAAATAAGTTAACCACTCAGAAAATAGTGACGACGTTATCCATGGTTTTTTGTTATGACGCCAAGTTATGGGAATATTAGAAAGCTTAACATTTTTGAAGGACTTGGATTGGCGATAATCAAAGGCTTACGTTTTTCCCCTGCAAGACTACAACAAAGCATCACAGTGAGCCTTTCTTTTCCTTTTTTACCTTCTCTGCATGGATCCCCTTTCTCCACAAGTGATCGTGATGGCATTTATCGGTAGAATATACCTGTTTCGTCCGCATTAAAGATGTCTTCATCTCGATATCCAGACGTAAGGTCAGGAGGTTTGCGCTTCTAGTCCTCTGCCGCTTGAGTGTTCGCATTACTGGACTCGCCACGCAAATTGTTGAAGACAGTGTTATGCCTTTTTCTAAAACGCATCAGCTATCCAAAAATCGCATGGGGCGAGATCCGATAGGGAGGGTGTGGAAGGGTTGGCTTTTCCATTTTGACTAGTGCAGCCTGTACCATGAAAGACCAATATGCATGAGCAGTACGCAGTCCTTGCTTTTCTAGAGTTCTGGACGTTTCCGGCGGACAGCATCACGGAGAGCCAGGATCTGTGTACGTCTCCTTGTTCACTGTCGTGAGAATTTGATACTCATACGTTGTTCTTCAAACGCCATATCTGCTTCCAATGAACGCGAACAACTACAGTTCACTGACACGCATTATTTGGAAAAACGCTGCACTGCGGAGATGCTTCCTCCTTACCATTTCTCAAGTCAAACACTGAACGGCCAATTTTTTAGAGACTTCCCGCTAATAGCGTGTTGCGCCTCCTTTAGCGGCGAGAACTGCCTGAATACGTGCTGGCACGGATCCTACAAGGTGTTGAAACCATTCTGGAGGAATAGCAGCCGGGGCTATTATCACAGCGTCCCGTAATTGAGATCGGGCGACCTAGCTAGCCACTGAAGCAGGTGGAAGTCCGCGTCTTGTTCCTCGAACCAGTCCAAGACCATTCGAGCACGGTGACAGGGAGCATTGTCCTGCTGAAACTGTCCGTCACCATCAGGGAACACAGTCATCATGAACGGGTGCACCTGATCGGCAAAAAATGTTCAGGTAGTGTGTCGCATTCAGGAATGTGTCTACGGATATCAGAGGACCCAGTGTGTCCCAAGAGAAGACACCCCAGACCAGTACTCCTTCTCCACCCGTCTGGCTGACAGGATGGGACCATGGCCTCGTACTGCCTGCGCCAGATGCGCAGTCTGCCGTCCGCATGATGAAGTAGGAACCGTGATTCGTTGGACCAGGCGACCTTCTTCCACTCTTCCAGTGTCCAGTGGCGATGCCTGTACGCCCACAGTAGGCGCGCTTTCGCGAGACTTTTCGCTTCTTTACTCTACGGCAGATACGTCTGCCCAGTGCATTATCCTCATCGAATAAAGCAAGTAAAATACATGTATATACCTAGAATGCCTAAAGGCATAAGAAATTACCTTTTCGTTTCCTGGGTTCTCATCAGGCCCATCATCAAATGAGAATATACCAAATTCACCAAACTTTCTACGCCCAAGACTTTTGTGATGTAAATTATCAGTTGTCATTTTTGCATAAATAAAGTAAATTTTCCAAGAGTCGCTCTCAAATATTTTACTCGTATTTTAGTCAGTTTACAAAAAAGATCTGGTATAAACACAATGCCAGGAAAATAAGCATAATCACTTAAAGTGATAATAAATTATGTCCAGTAGGAACTTTAACCAATCATAATCACTTGCTACATTCAATAACTCCGTGTTAGTGGTGTACGCGTGTCGTGCTCAGCTAAAGCACGACCTGTGCTAGAGATAATTTTGGAATGAACGCGTGTTGATTTAGAGCACCAACAGGAAGAAGGTAGCTTAGCAGTCGAGCATAAACGTCGCTGAATCAACGATTCTATGCCTATTCGAAAAAATATGCTAATTGATGAAGCTTTTCGCAGTCTACGAATACCATGTTCATAGTACAATTCATGATCATGATCATTTTACACACGGTCAAGGTAAATCAAGCTTTATCGACAAATTCATATTTCCACACGGCAAAGTTCTAATTACGTTCGTTGTCACAATTTTTACCGCCAGATGGAGATAGTGGCGATAAGCACTTTACTGCCGACCCAATCTTCTCTGATTATCAAAAATAACTTCGTTTCTTCCTTGTTTCAGTTCATAACCGATGTTCTTGAACAAATAGAGTTCCTTCCACACTAATTATTCACCTCATGATAATGTAATTAATTTCTATAACTCTAAAATAATTAGCGAAGAGACGTTTTCCGCCATAACGGCTTTTCATGAGAGAGGAGCGATGGCACAATGAGCATGCGCACCAATGTCGTGCTAGAGAACGCGAAGACGGACGAAAAAAGGCCCGTGTTCCGTGCTAGGTGTTTTGCAACACGGGACGCGGTTCGTGTAGGAAGTGACGTCAGATTTTTGCAACACGACACGCTTAACACGACTAGCACAGAGTATCCTATAGTCATCAAAATGTAGCTGTCTGCTTCGAAGCTTTCGTTAGCCCAAATAATGAATACATACAACTTGTCGAATAGCCATTTAAAAGAAGATCTTGGATGGAATACTCTATGTGCGCAAATATTTCTAAATAATCCGGCAATCTAAGTATGGAGAAATGTCGCATCTTGATGCGCATTTCATTTGCACTTGGTAGCTTTTCAAATTTTAGATAGTCAGGGATCTTATTGAATTTCTTTAACACTTTTTTTTGATTTTAAAAAGTGCACTTAGTGACGTGTAATATGACGTTTAAGTGCAGATGTCTTTTTTCTTGTAACTCGTCACAGTTTGTCACGCTCAGCATCATTCCCCTCTTCATGCATACGCAATTAATGAACAGCCTCTGGTTTGCTTTTGTGGCATGGAGAACTCTATTTTTTATTACAACGCTTGTATAACTTTCACCGTTTGGGTCATGTTTGGTGGATGAAATCTAGTGATCAGTATTTCAACCCCTTCCATTAGTCCGATCATGCTAGAATTTTGTGCACATACATAAAGCCAGTGACAATGCATGAATTAAAAAAAAATTTTCAAAAATTTCACGGGGGGGGGGGGGTTAATATAAAATAGACATGGTTTATATTTGTTTGTTGTTCGCTCAAGAGATGGCGCCATATGAAAAAATTCGTGTAAAGCTGGGGGAAAAAAACTTCAAAAGCGTAATAGCAATATGGTAGCGTTTATTATGCGTTCGACGCGTTTCGAGGGAATCTCATCATCAGGAACTATGAACGACTACAAGTTGGCAAAGGCTACAGCGTCTGGTTATATGGGTGGTGCCCAGCAATCAGTTAGAAGACGCTCCACTCTGGCTGGTGGGCTTACAATAATTGGTTAATATACAGTGATAAAAAAGGACATAAAACGGTATTATACAAAGAGAAAATGGAAAATATCACCCTACACCCAGAATACGAGCTAATCGGAGCACGGATTTAATCGATAATTCTTAAACACCTGGACTATTCTTTTTCGGATTGTATAGTATTGTTTAAACATTTTTCTTTTTTGTTTTGTATAGTTTTTCATGTACTTCAGTTTATTAATTTTTTTCTTCCTTCCGGTTTATATAACATTATATTTAGAATTGTTTTCCAGGGAACTATTCGAAAGGAAAATGATTTCCAAATAAATTATTTGAAAAAAAAAATTTCTTTGGTTAAAAAATTGGAGGCAAAGGGTGCCTATAGCTGATGGGTTGGCAAGTCAGATATTTGAAGGTCTGTTTGCAGCTGTTGATGGTTTGATTTTATTAGTGCCATATTTCTTTTCAAATTTTTCACCATTGATTACATTCTTCTTGGAAAGTTCCAAACCGACGATTTCGAAAGTCGTTTTGGGTTTATCAACAGTTGAGTGGCTCAACTATTATATTAGTTTGGTCCAGTTAATGGAAAGCGAAAGGAAATTGCTGTTTAAAAGTGCTGTTTGGTCAATGTTTCATTTGACATGGAAAGTATTCCTAAGGACAAAATTTTGATTTTTGCTTACATTGGAGTATACAGGGTGAGTTTTTTAAAAGTGGCCCGGTGAACATGAATAGAGATAACAACGATCAAAGATCAGTGCAAATAACCTAGAGTAGGTGCTGCAAGTGTCCTCCATTAACCTAGAAACTTAGGCGTCGACGACTGAGTTCATTTTGCGCCTTTTACACAAGTTATATCTGTACGCAGCCCGGGACAAACACAAACATCCATGCCCACGGCGGGATTCGAACCCACGGCCAGGCGGACTCGAGAACTAGAAAGCCTACGCCCTAGCCCTCTCGGCCACCTGGCCGGCTGAAGGCGTGTCCACATATTCCTGAAGGCACGAGCAAGGATTTCCGCTGGAATGGCCTGAATGGCTGCCTGGACGTTTTGTTGAAGGGCGGCGACTGTGCGCAGATTGTTCTGGTAGACCACACTTTTCAGTGCACCCCAGAGGAAGAAATCGCAGATCGATAGGTCTGGCGACCGTGATGGCCAGGGCTGTTCTGTTCCTCGACTGATCACATGTTCGGGTGCGAACACTTCCTGGCTACGGACAAGTGTTGGTGTGCAGAATGGGCTGCTGCACCATCTTTCTGAACGTAAGCATTGGCACGCTCGTCATCAGTAAGTTGTGCGGCAAACACGTTGAAGATGTTGTGCACATAACGGTCACTATTCACAGTTTCATTGAAGAACACAGGGATGATGCGGCAGGCAGAGACAGCACGCCAAACTCCAATTTTTTGTGGACGCAGTGGAGACTCCATGAACACATGCGGATTGACAGAAGACCAGTGGCTCATGTTTTGTGAGTTGACGTAACCGGACAGATGGAATCACGCTTCATCTGAGTTGAACACATAACAATCCTCCAGCACCTCAGGAGCAATGGTGCTCAGGAACCATTCACAAAGCTGAACCCTGGCCGGCTTGTCCACATCATGCAACTGATGCACGGTGGTCATTTTGAAGAGGTGCAAGTGTAAATCTGTTTCATGATCTTCATTGCACTTGACTGAGACAAACCCAGTTGCTGAGACAGCCGCCATGATGACGTTTTGGGACTGCGTAGCATGTGTTCTTCAGCAGCATCAATGGTTGCTGTCGTACGGACCGTCCTTTTGCGCACTTTCTTTGGATTCAGTACTGATCCCGTTGCATGCCATTTCGCAATCAAGTTTTGCATTGCACTCTTAGCAAGAGGTTTTGCAGGCACGCCACCAACTTGGGGACGAGCGTAGGGTGCTCGCAGCTCCTTTCAGTGCTAATGTACCCATCTATAGGCGCATTCTCCATCGCGTACGATTTGCACAATATGCACGCTGTGCTCACACTGGCCGTTCCGCATCGCTCGGTGCGTTTCGTGTACGTTGTTCTTCATTGCCAGTGCGTTTAGTTGTCGTGCGTGCGAGAGGCTGGGGTTGCTCCGTGTATTCAAGATGGCGGAGGAGCAATGAGGAACCGAAACGCAACTATCAAAATTGAAACGGTGACTGTAGATGGAGAAACTGCAGAGAATCTGTAGATGGGGGTTAGTCTATTTCCTCCATGGCAATTTCAAGCAAATCATCTTCACTGCTACTTTCGTTGACAGCATTTACAATATGCTTATTTACAATTGTTTGCATGGTATTAAGCACTGACATTTCTCGAAACTTTTCTATCACGGTTCGCCTTTTGCAAAAACGTGGGATTATCGCTCTAACGCTCTGTTCTTCTTGGGGCTGCCTAAACTCCATGAATCGCACAACACGATTCATACTGCTCAC
The DNA here is from genome assembly GCA_023313115.1 of Rhysida immarginata. NCBI lineage: Eukaryota > Metazoa > Arthropoda > Chilopoda > Scolopendromorpha > Scolopendridae > Rhysida > Rhysida immarginata. The sequence continues at coordinate 37,437 of JAHWFO010049515.1, forward strand.
ATGACACACTCTCGCAATAGATTGATTTAAATGCCAAATCTATCCGCCAGATGGCATCCGCTACGGTTTATGAATTTTGTTCTAATTTTGAAAACTAGAACAAGACTTTTGAAAACTAGAATAGAAGAACATGGTAGAGCGGTGAGACTTAACGATTGCAATTATGCTATGGCCAGACACAGTAGTGTTACGGGACATTCCCCGGATTGGGACAATGTAACAATCCTAAATCGAGAGAAAAATTACAAAAAAAGAATAATTAAAGAAGCGCTCTTAATAAAAGAAGATGAAAATACGATAGCGCAGACATCGTACGACTTAAGCCCTGATTGGTTGATTTTATAATTTTTTCAATTGTGTAATTTTTTTTTTTTTTACTTCATTGTTTTGGGGAGAGTGGGATTTGTGTATTCGATCTGATGATGAGGTATAGATGACCTTGAAAACGTTAATCATGGTGAAAATGATGAAATTTTATTTTTATTTATGATTCTTCAACTGACTTCAAAGATAACATTTGTTGGAATATATCTTGGACTTAGGACATTTTTCTATCGTATAAAACGGATTCTTCGCCACTTGCAAGGTGTAACATTTCCACAAGTCAAGTTCCGAATTTTTAGTCAAGTGCTAAAATTATCAGGATTTTAGACAGTGCAGCTTATATTAATCTATGGTTTGATTTTAAATGTATATTTTTGTATATTTCTGTATATAATTCAAACATATATTTTGTATATATTTTAAAGTGCTGCTCAAGGGTTTTTAGATAATGGGATGGTTTTCATTTTAAATGTAAATATTGGATATAGGATTTTTATATTTCGGGGGATGGAAGGTTTTTATAATTATTGAATATTTAAACAGTTTTGTACGATAGCAGATGTAGTCAGTTTTATAATCCTTTCTTATAATTTTTTTGTTTACATTAAAACCTGTTGAAGTTATAAAATAATTTTTAAGAATCTTTATATATAATCATATTCTTCAACGTTAAATATAACTAACATTTGTTCTAGTTTAGTTGCAAAAGTTTAGTGAAGATGAAAGTTAAAGACTTGAAAGAAAAGCTTCAGTTAAAAGGAGCGAAAACTGACGGAAATAAACAAGTATTGACTAAGAGTGAGCAAATTTTATAATGAATTACGATTTACGAAAGTGATGATGCTAAATATTGGGCTAGGCTATGACATCTCATTTAACCTCACTGAATTTTTCGATCTGTAGAAAATCCATGAAACTTGAGATTTTTGTTTTTAACATTGTTGTTCGAACACTGTGGAACTGAACAATTTACATGCATGTTCTTATACAGTATTCTTAACATTGCCGAGATTTTCTCCTCATTTCGACCATAGCGTCATAGCCCCAGATTCATAAAGCGTAGGCGCTGCCATCTATACTTAAATCAACCTATAGTTCATTTCGTGCGCGATGGAAAATGCGCCTAATACAGGGTGCGGCAGCGTTCATAGCGTAATATTTATAGCACACCAGTAGGAAATAAATGCTTTTTATTTATTGCTCTTTATGTCAAATAGTAGTTGCAAGTATGCCATTTGTTAATTTGTAAGTCAATATTTGATTGGGTTAATTAATGTTTGAATATGAGTCCTGTCAAATGATGTCCCCGCTGCACAAAACATTCATCTAAGTGGCGTTGGAATAATGATTATTGGAATAAATGTTGAATGTGGATATCGACCAATTGTGGTTTCAACAAGACGGAGCGATCTCACATACAGCCAGAATTTGCATAGCTTTCTTGTGACAGACCTTTCCGGGGAGAGTAATTTCTCGCTATGGTGACATCTCCTAGCCGCCTCGATCACCTGATCTTTCATGTGCAGACTTTTCCCTTTGGGGCTACCTCAAGCAAGAAGTTTTCCGAACACGTTGTGCCACCATTCCTGAGTTGAAGGATCGCATCAGAACTGCCCTGGGCAATGTCCCAGGGAATACGTTACGCCGAGTTATGGAAAGCTTCCAACGCCGTCTAGATGAATGTGTTGTGCAGAGGGGGCATCATTTGATAGGAGTCATATTCAAAAAGTAATCCACGCAATGGTCAATGACTTACACATTTGTAAATGGCATACCTTTAACTATTAACTAACATTGGAGATAATAAATAAATTACATTTACATCCTAATGGTGTCCTTTTAATATCCTACTATGAACGCTGCCTCACCCTGTATAACCGACTACGACATTGAAAGTTTCATTATGGAATACGAAGAACAATTTATTTAACCAGTGACGATCGATTCAAGAACTATTTCCGTCGCCAGAGAACTTAGAATAAAAATATTCATTAACCTTGTCATAAGATACTGCGAAATTAGTTACCGATGAATTTAGTGCCGTAGTAAAATGGGCCTTGGGCAAATTGTGCCCCCTAACTGTCGTTTGTGCTCCCTTATTGTATTCGATGCTCCCCCCCCCCCTCGCTACATAATATATTCGTAGCGGTTTACGTCAAAATAGTTCAACAGGAAAATGGATTAGTCAAATGTAATTCTCATAAATAGAGGAACAAACTTTAAGGGGAAGTAGACAACATCAAAAGGATTGAGAATAGCATAGGAATCCATGACCGGAAACGTCACCATACATCGGTTGGCGACGCTGTGCACGAGAGCACCCGAGGGGGAATATCTGATTTTTCTTCATTCGACTGCAGTAGTCGTCGTAGGAAGAGCATGCAACGTTATACGAACAGGGAGCTGACAGACATGCACTTACAATATACTATACCCTGTCTCAGCTTCAGTTGAGAGTGATGTCACGAATGAAGCGGTTACAGTTCGTCTGCAAGAAATAGTTCGAATAATTTTCTATATAAAAAGTTCAAAATTCTTTCTGCAATCATCACATATATAAAATCAGCGACGGTGGACTTTTGTCACAAAAGTATGGAGAGAGATGTGTGTCAAAACTGTAACAGTTGACTATTTCCCGATTATTCAATCGGGTGGGTTCGCTTCTATACTCTGTCCAACGAAAGTTGGAGTGGGCGTGTCCATTTAAACTTCCTATTTCAATTGTTAGACATTGTTGCCAAAGTAGAATCAACAATGTCTAACAATCGAAATAGGAAGTTTAACTGGACACGCCCACTCAACTAAAGCTGAGACAGAGTATAGTTAGTGTATAAGGCGTGTTTCAAAACTCCAGGAGATCTCAATGGGCGGAGCAAAAAAATCTACTACAACGTCATCGAAAACATTGCAATAAAATAGACTCAATCAAATTACAAAAGCGGACTTTTAATAAAAAAACAAAAAAACAAATGTAAACAAATTAAGTACAATAAGAAATGTGGACTGTAATCAGTGCAAGTACAAAGAACAATGACTGAAACATACAGTGCATTGATCCCAGGGCCGTACCCTGAATTTTATTACGGGGGGAGGGGGAGGCTGGTCCTATTCTTCTAGCGGAGGGGGTGGATCCCCAAGCAACAGAGTTGACATAATGGAAATTTGAGAGGGGCGGGGGCTATATCCTTGATTACGACCTTGATTGATCCCCAATTTTAGACATTTTTGAAATTTCAATGTTCGTCAGTTAACGTGATTGTTGATCTGGTGGCAGCCATCTTGATGATCCAAGGTATTTAAAAACTAGAGGAAAGTGAGAATAATGACGTGTTATGACGTGTAATGAGACTTTCGAGATTAGTGAGACGATTTTTAGAAGTCTCCTTCTCCTCACTTTAATCTACGGTATGTGACGTCAAATCCGCGTCACTGACGCGATATCTTGAGATATCTCGAGTTTTGAAACGGAAAAATCTCGAAATCCTCGATTGGGTCGAGTTTTGAAACACGCCTATTGCTTGGTGTATGGATTGGCTTATGGCAATGCACGAGCAGCTGAACGACTGTATCGAGAACGTATCCCACCGAGACATGACCTGGCCACTAGACTACTGGCCACCATTTGTTTTCGCATGTCCATCACAATTTGTGCCAATATGGGTCTTAAGAGGTAATAGGCATAGTGAGGGCAGGCCACGAGTGACTCGTTCGCCCGCCAAGGAACCAAATGTGTTGGGTGTCATAGAGAGAAATCCGAGTACCAGCATAGGTGCCGTCGCCACCACTTAGGAGGGTCTCGGGCTAGATTGCATCCTGTTTAAATAGAAACTTCGAACATCTAGATTGCATCCTGTAATATTCTAAAATGTAATATTTGTAATATTTATTTGGTATGTCCAATAAATATTCCGGTAATCTTTGTCGTGTGTCCTTTCATTTTCTTGTACCTCTGCTACCACTTTTCCGAAGACGTTTCAGTGATGCGTCTCAATTCTTTTCATGTTCTCTACTTCCCTTTAAAGTTTGTACCTCTGTTTATGAGACATCCTGTATAGCTCTGACTGACCAGGGGCGTGTTTTTCACACTTAGCGATGTTAAAATGATAAATTATATAACTTGTTTTTAAATTTAAAAAAAAACCTATTAAAAATGCTATTTGTTATGCCATTCATTTTGTCTAGTGCTTAAGAGTATCACCAAATGTATTGGCATGTCAGAAAGAATGTTTTGTCTATTTCTAAATTATTGGAGAATCATTTTTGAATGTGATGTATAAATAACAATAAATTAAAATAAAATAATGAAATACTTATAATAACTTATTACTATCCCGTTTACAAGATTGAAGACTAATTTTTCTTACTTTCAATTTCTTGCCCAACTTCATACAGGTGAAAAAATTTTATGTCCTTATGTTTCTTCCAGTATTGAAGTAACAGTTCTGCTTATACCCTCTCTGGTAAACATTCATTAACGGGGCGATTTTCATCCTTTCTCAGGCATGGGAATGCATTGCACATACATTTGAATTGAACATTGCTAAATTTATCGGGTTTATTCGCTATATATTGAGGAAATCTACACTTGGCTTTTCTTGTGAATAGTTGCTCTTCTGCAATTAGATTTTCATATGATTTGTAGCACAACAAGCAGTTTTCTACAAACTTGTTCCAAACATTTGATGCAAGTGCAAATTTGTCCGTTTGCAGTGTTGCAGATTGTGTTTGTATTTTATCAAAGCGCAAATTACTCATAATTTCTTCAAACACGTGTTCGTTCATAGTACTGGAGATCCCACGTTTTTGAGTTCCAAAGAAGTTCATAGTGAGTTCATAAAAATCACAGGCATATAGCATTGCACTGGATTGAGCTTATCTAGTGAAACAGTCCTAGTCGCCTCAGCCACACCTCCTAGAGAGAAGGCCTGCGGACGTTGACATTGTTACATCATCATCAAGCGGCTATTGTTAATCGTATTTCTACCAATAATAAGCACACCCTAGGAGGTGTTGCCTCAGCCTCAGTGCTGGTCTTTACGATAGAAAAAAGACACCATGCACTAGCAACATTGTCTTCTTTGACATTGCGGAGCAAGCAAAAATTTTAAGCTAGAACATTCCATAGCTTTTCAAACTGTAGTTGAGTAATTGTGCGAGACAAGCAGTAATTAAAATAATAGATGCGAGCTATATTGTAGCATTCAAATTGACCGGCTGCGATGATTCTAGGTATAGCTGTCTATTTATCAAAAACCTGGTATTCAAACTGAACCTAATTTGACATTTTGAGAGAACAGCATTAAAAAATTTCTAAAAGTTCTAAAAGCGGAAGTCAATAATTTAAATCGGTCCAAGATTACAGCATTTTTAAAAGGAAAAAACAGGGAAAATGACTGCTCCGATGTTTGTACTGTTAAGTAGTTTTGAAATTGTCTTTCCGCGACTAGTTTTTTTGAAATCACTACTTTTTGAAAAATCGCGACAGATTTTTTTTTTTTCATGATGACAACACGGTCAGGACCGCCCTTCAACATGCCGTCACTTCTCACCTTATGAAATCTGCACCGAAATAGAGCCTGTAACTGTAAAGTAGTAGATTTTAAAAGTCTAAATTTGTGTAATGTAAATCCTAAACGATAGAGAATTCGTGGAACTTATACCATAAATGTCTGTTAACGCATTTGTTAGTTTGAGGCCGAGTTCATAGCCGTGTACAAAAATCGGGACCCGGTCACCGTTTACGTAGCCACAGCCATAATATGTAGATCAATTAACCATATTAAACGTCATAGTTTAAATCAAAATTACTTTATGCCTTCTGTTTCTAATCCTCTTTGGATCGATAAAATTACTATTCTCGTAAATATCTCCATAAAATCTAATATGGGAACAAGATAACTAACCTATGTACAGTCAACAAATTTATGGAAAAACACATGTTTAATCATCCCATTTACTCTGGGGAGAAAAACAGAATTGCATCATAGACTCCATTCAGTTATCTTAACAAATTTTATTTTCAAACATTCTCAACAAGATTAAAAATTTCTTTAGGTTATGATTCAATGTTATTATCAGTACACTCACTACATGTATAAATCAAGCAATTGGCAATAAATTCTTCAAATTAAACAACTAAATTATATATAAGTTTCCTTTCGTGAGAAAATTTATATTCTAGGTTTTCCAGCTCGAATAAAAAAATACATCTGGCCTATTTATGTGAATTTAATGAGGAAAAAAAATCTTAGTTTCATTTTTACTGTTTGTTAAACGGTTATTATAATATCTACATCATACAATAGCATTAAAACACAATGAATAGTACGATCCATTAAATTTAAATTTTGCTATCCAAATTCTGCAACAAGAATACTACAAATGTTATATTTCTTTATAGACATCACAGACATTTTTTCATCCTTCGTCTTGGTCTGGGATTTGCTAAATACAAATTCTGAAGGAAAAATTCCTTCCGGGCCACTTTCGTAAACGTTATTCCCACGCCCACCATCTAACCACACGCACACGCGCACACAAAAACAACCCTCACACAAGAACCTGGGCTTACCTGGTCTGTTTATGGCTGACTTATATTAAAAATTCTAAAAATTGATCTTCAAGTTCATTTTATTACTAAATCTGAACATACGTCAACAGAAGTTGAAAACTTCGTGTTCTCATGCACACAAAAGCATGAGATTGGGTTAATTAATATTAAAACATAAGAATTTAATTCCTAGTCATTTCTAATATTTTTCTGAGCTTTTTCAATGAAAAAAACGATGGTTATTGCGCACGCGTAAAATTCATGTGAAAACGAAACGCTTTATTTAGGATCCTGAATCAACTGCAAGCAAAGTGATTGTCTTAAGGATAGGATTTTCACGATAACAAGTAACATAATTGCAAATGCAGTATTTTAAAGCAACATCCAAGGCATGCATTTATCAGATGATTACAGAATTATTTAATCAAATTCCAAATTCAGTCCAATTCTAATATTCATAATGTCTTTGAAAATGACAAAAATTAATTGTCATATCGGAAAACAAAAATTCCGAGACACGAAAACACGAGTATTTAAGTAACTTTAAGATATGCATTAAAAATCAATTTAAAAAATGAAAACAAGTGCGCTATTAGTGAGTAAAGCAAAATTTCGTGCGCTATTTAAAAAACAACTCGATATACGCTTGTCTGCATTTGTGTGTCAAGAAACCCGAAAAAATAGGCCTTATCCATTTCAACAGATTTCTCAAAAATATGCCTGAAATACCTAGAGGGAAAATAAAATTTTCTTCCAAGAGAAGCTTGAAACATGTGTAAAACATGTTAACAGCCACTCCAATACCCGTGCTCGGACCCGCGATGATCTTGTATTATAACTAAATGTGTATTTAGAAAACATTAAAAAAACTATTGTACTATTAAAACAATTTCTCCAGAGATTTTAACTTGATTATAACATGACTTGAAAGTATCGGTTGAAATATAATTTTAAGAAACTCTTTGAAACTTCATTACTTAGGCGCTTCATCTCATTTTAGAATGGTTTTTAAAAAGCTCACCAAAACAGAATTGAGAGGAATAATTGCCATAATATTTAACGTTTTTCATTAGGCGATTCTAATTCACATGCACTACGACCTAGGCGATCTATTAGTTACATTAAGTGCAGGACCCAGCTCGTTCTTCTCTACCACGAATGCGAAATTGGCGATGTTCGCCCCTTTGAGAAAGTGAATCGAGCATTTCAAAAATAGTTTGACAGTTTTTGTGCTGCTGGTTTTCAAGAATGGCCTGTGGCACTCACTTGGGGGCAGCTTCGGCAAATTCTTCGACTATGCTCGGCCATTGTGAGCGAGGTCAGAACGTCGAGTCCAGTACGGACGGAGGCGAACGGAGGAGGCCTCTTAACCTCTCGCTCGTGCATCCGTCACAACACCCTCCCCTTCTCCTCTCCCCCTCTCTCCTCCTCTCCCCTCCTTCCCTTCTCAAAATTATTGTCAAAAGTTAACTTCTAAATCCTTTTGCTTATTTTTATTTCAAGTGATTTTTTCAGAATTTGCTCCTGAAAAAAGATTTTTACAGTCACTCTTCGATACGAACTAACACGAAGAAGTTACTTCAATCGAATGTGTGTGTGTGGGGAAGGGGGGGGGGGGATTTGTTTAAAATTCACAATTTAAAAAAGTAAATAAATACCTAAAACGAACATGAATGTTAAATCAATCGAAACCCGTATAACCTCATTTCGTAAGGAAACCCGGAAAACATTTCCCAATTTCTTTTTACCGAAAAATAAAATGAAAATAAGTCAAACAGTATTAGCATTTCATAAAATTTATGGGGAACTACGAACAATCATAAATAGAAAATTATTGAGACGCAAATGTGCGTGATTATCTAACGTAAGATTTAGTGTGCAACATTCGTAGCATTTCGTTTCCTATGACAAGAAATATGTTACAACTGAAGTATATTCTCAGCAAAAGATAAAATTAAACTTTTTATAATATTTCAATACTAAAATCGTTATTAAAATATAAAACATGTTAAAAATTTATTTTTAAAAGATATCTATTCAACTATGCTCTACTAAGTGTAACAAAATGAAATAGAATTTGTAATGATTATATAAACTACGTTAAACTTCTACAGATAATATCTATTTAATATATGTAATGTAATATTTTCTTACACCTAAAATTGTAAAAACATGATTCATGATTACTTGAGGTACAAGTAATAATTAGCCATATAAACCCGCCTTTTTAAGAGCTTGAAAAATGAGCGATTTTTAATGAGCAATGTTGTTGTTAATGTTATTGATTTCAAAACAGCAACAGAATAAAGAAAGGGGGGGGGGAAGAAAGGTATGCGTCCTATTTCATGATATATTCGTTGTGTGTCGAGGTCAGGGCAAGCGGGAATTTGACCACCCACCCACCCACAATGTGTGCACGCGAACGCGGTCAGTACGGCCACGAATGCCATGGGAGAAACGAGGGAGGGGAAGACATAAAGGTAAGAAGTTGTGGGGTAGGGGTAGTGGAGAGAGAGTACTGATAAGAGGGTAGAAAGTTACTAGCCACTCGAATGTCTTTTGTCTATCCCCCATTCACCTTCTTTTTATGTTAAAGGAAAGAGAGCAATTTAGAAGAGTCCATCTGGCGTCAGTGGAAGAAAGGGTGACTTTTCATCCCCTATTTGTCACGTGGCATACTTAGAGGGGACTGAAGTTATTGATGGAAAGAGTACGAGGGAAGCGACAAAGATTGAAGTGAAGCAAGGGTTTGGAGGAATGAATTTTCAGTCCTGTAGCGTAGATTGCATATTGAACTCACCTGAGATGTTGAGCATGGGACGGGCGACATCTACTGCAGCTACTCGGCAAGGGGAGGCAAATGAGAGACTTGAGCCGCCGCGGTCGCTGTCATCCCTCGGCGCCAAGGGATACGACGGCTGTGTCACTGGCTGCTGCTACTGATTAGGTGCATGACTGTAGTCGATAAAAAGGGTGTTCGGTGGCGGAACGGTTAACGTGAAAAAGCTGACGACGACACACAAGGTATCCACTGCACGACGATGGCACACTTGAAACAATCTAAGTTGAAGAATAATCCGTCGGAAGCACTAATATTATCCAAGATGACCATACGTGATTGTGTGTGGGTATGGACGTGTAAGTGTGTGAGTGCTTATGAATGTTTTCTCACTGATATTTAATTTGTTCGAACTGAATTATTTGAATGAGGGTACTTAATTGCGCATCTGTGTTTTCCTACATGTGTAGGTGAGTGGGTGTGTTTTGTGTGTGTGCTGTGAACGTATCTAGAGTGTATATACGCGTACATTTTACGTAAATATTAATATATAAAGATGTTTGTATAAAAGTTTAAATTTGTTTGTGTATGCATATGGGTATGAATGTATGTGCTTGAGTAGCTGCGTAGGGATGTAGATTTATATATAGATATAGTTATACATAGATATATATCCTACCAAAGTCAGTCTGCTACGCTCGACCGCTCGTGCTTAGGAGGCTCACGAGCTCTCATAGTGGCAACACATAGCATCGCTCAATGGCAACTGGTGCCCGTCGACATCGATGTCTGCCAATAAAAAGCTCAAGGGAAGGCGCAGGCGCAGTGAAAATGAGTAATCCTACCTGATTGGTCATAGCTTTCCACCTTGTAGGTACCCAATGCCAGCTGCAAGCACCGCCAGGCCATTGCACCTGAACCCCATTCCTCAGCCGACATCCGCACGGATACTGACACTTCCTAGCCCATTCAAACTTCATTCACCGTTTTTCTTAATTTTTTAGACCGTACGTCATAATTTTATTTAATCACATCGCATGCATATACCACTGCATAGGGATAGGTAAATCCTCACTTACGTTACTCCTCTTCTCTCTTTTCTTTCCCCTGTTTTCCATTTATTAGGATTTTATGAGTGGCAACCGTGATGTAGGTCGTGATATCTCGGGCAGCGTGAAAAACGACCGAGGCAAAGATTATTATCCTCGGGCGTAACACACCGCTTTCCGTAAGATCAACATCGGACCGGCCGTAATTTTATGTTCATTCCGTACAATTTTAGAAAAAGTAATGAGATATTTAGACACTTAATGAAACAAAGAGCCTAAATATTAACAAGTTGTCATATATGAATTATTTGATATTTAGAAACGTCTAATAATTTTTTAATACATTTTAACGCCGTTTGCAACATTCCGGAATTATTTAATTTTCATCTCACCTTTGTTCTAAATATAAAAAAGTCGTTTTTAATTTCATAATTTTATTGATAAAGGAGATAAACGGTGAGGCACACGTAAATACTTAGCGAAAGGAATAATAGCTTTTAATAATAAATTAATTTATCTTGATAATTAATCAAAAGGAGAAAACTCAAAACCATTTATACAATTACATGTAGAGAAGAAGTTTTGTGTTTGATATTTTATCCACAGGTTCATTCTGCTTAGCTTCATTTTGAATGCGTCTAAGTTCCTTTTTCTATCGATTTTTGTAATTTGCTGTAGATTTTTGCATGTTTATAATGTATTGATATTTTTGTAATATAATTGATTGTTTATAGGCCCTTATTTTTCCATACAAGCCCTGATGGGGCTTCGGAATATTGGGGTACTATATCTAATGTTGAATGCTTTTAAAATAAAAAAATACATAAATATGGCTTCCTCGCGTGTATTCTGAGAGAAACTGCGTTGAAAGATCGCAATTTTAACCCGTCTGCAGACACGGCACCACAATCGAAATCGCTATTTGTTAACATTTTAAATAATATGTTAAAGAAGAGAATGGCGTAATTTATGATTGTAATGTTTTCTGATTTAAAAATTACCCGTGATGAGCCAGAAGAGACTCGGGCGAAATATAGACGTTATGTTTGTTCTGAACATGCAAATGATCTAGTAATCGGCGCAGGCAAAACGTTAACAAAGCAAATGAACCTGGCATCTTTCTCAGTTGAAATATCAAAAGAAAATTTATTCTAAAATTTATTCAATGTATACAAAATTAAATATATTTGAAACGCATGCTTTGAAAATATATTGATGCAAAAGACTTTCATTTAAAAATAAATGGAAAGATGATTTGCTTTCACTCTGGAAGAAAAATTTATCAAATTTTGAGCTGATATATTTGAAAAGCCCTGTTTATAAAGCGAAGAAAAAGCTCTTGATACGTTATAAACATAATTGTACTGTATGCAGGGGCGCGCGAAGTGGGAGATGGGAGGGGATCGAAGTTATTAGTCTCCCCTCCTCCCCACCAAGTCAAAAATAATCTTTATTTTGGAATTTGGCAAAAAAAAAAAATCTTTATTTTTTTAGCCTTAAAATCCTCACTTCTCCCTTCAAATCTCACTGTCTTCAAATCTCCTTGAATGGATGACGTTGTCGGCTGAAGTCAGTCACGTGATACAGCAGTTGTCACAACTCTTCTTTCTCGAGCCTCTGCCTGGTGATGAAGAATATTACTAAAAAATGATTATGGCCGAATGCGTTTCAACTCTTATGTAAGAGGCGTATTTGTTAAATGAGTACCGTTTTGACATAATAAAAACAAGGACAATTTTTTTTACACTTTAATTTTTATATGCCTAGACTTTTTCAAGATAGTTTCCTATCATACGACAGCTTCTGAAATCATCCTCATAGAAATCGGCCGCCTGATTTGCTAACCATACATAAGGTCTCACAATGACTGTGTTACCCCAAGGCAAAAAATTAACCTGCAAGCAAGATTATCCTACCTATCCCAAAACATAATGCACGTGATTTTTCGGGCCGAAATATTTTGTTTGAATTTCACTTTCTTGGGTGATGTTGAACATCTCCATTCCATGGACCGTTGTTTTGATTCCGGTGTAACGTGCACGCTCAGTAATTACATATCATTTGTTCTTGCATTTAAAGAAGCACCTTGGCGGTCAGCACTACGACGACAATGACGACTTCAAAACGCCCGTACTGAAGTGGTAAGCAAATCAGGCGCCGATTTCCATGAGAAAGGAATTAAAAAGCTGGTCGTAAGAAATAATATAGGTAGAAATTATGCTGGAAAATTATAATATTATCCTTGTCTTTTTTAATATCAAAAAGGTACTTACTTAAAAACATAATTCGTACAATATGTTACGAAGCAATAAAGCTGATGTGAGGGAGACTATAGTACACTGAGAGATAGTGTATGATATACAGGGTGGTCCATAAGTCTGTCCCCCCCCCCCTTTTATTTTTTAAACCGAAATGTCAATTTTGATGAATCCAATGAATAGGAAGTTGTGGGTGGCCTATCCCATGGCGCACTTTTCATCATCCCAAATATGCAAATTAGGACACATTCAAAATTTATCTCAAAAACCGTAAGGGATAGAGAAAAAAACCCAATTGCAAACTTGTTCAGCATAAAAAAACAAACAAAACAAAATAAAAATCATCCAAATCGGACCAACCAATCACCCACAATCACGCGGTGACTGTTTGTAGCTTACAAACAGTCACACTGCACAAGGAAAACTGAATGTTGATATTTCCGCCATGTAAAGCATGCAAATCAAAAAATTAACATAAATTACCATACTCGCATTCACTTTCATGCGGAAAAGCAAATAAAAGGCATGTTTCAGCACACAGAAGACAGAACAATTCCAGGATGGCAAGCTACAATATTCCGGAAATGGTCAACATGTTCTTCTGATTGTGGGTGATTGGTTGGTCCGATTTGGATGATTTTTTTTGTTTTGTTTGGTTTTTTATGCTGAACAAGTTTGCAATTTGGTTTTTTTCTCTATCCCTTACGGTTTTTGAGATAAATTTTGAATGTGTCCTAATTTGCATATTTGGGATGATGAAAAGTGCACCATGGGATAGGCCACCCACAACTTCCTATTCATTGGATTCATCAAAATTGACAT
>JAHWFO010049517.1:0-17327 GCA_023313115.1 Rhysida immarginata
AAATCGTCTGGGGATTGGCGTCAGGTTGGCGCGTGACAAAAGAAATGTGTGGTATATCGGTAAAAAAAAATTAGAATGACCAGCAGGGGGAAATTGATTAAGGAAACGAGGGTTTCATGGAAGACTAAACATGGAAGACAAAGAGAATGTAAAGCCAAGTAGGTTCGGCCACAGGAAAAGGGTTCATTCTCTCATACGCTGCACTCCCAGAATGGGATATTTCTGACTATGCTGTTTCATGCAACAGACATAAACTACCATTAAATAGTGAATTTGGTAACGGAAATCCAAATTAAATAAATTGGGACTTCTTAGTATTGCTTCTATCAATAAAATTGGTAGACAATAATGGGAGAACAGAGATTCCGACTAGTTTCACCATTAATTCCCGGTTTTATCAAGGATATACACTAGAGGCTTCTCGCCCTTATATACAGAAATTTGGTTGATAAAAATATAGCGAAAGAAGAGAAGAGATTGGGTACAACAAAAGATAGAAGCACACAAACTGAATGAAAGTAGAAAAATAACGATTGGATAACAAATAACAGACTAATAAAGAATAATAAAGCTGACAGACATTATTGAATAAAGAAAGGTTGATAGAAAAAGTGTTAAGAAAATGAAAATGAAATACAAGATAAAGTTTTACAGTAAATCTGAGACAGAATTAGAATGAAAAAAAATTAGTTAAGGCATCGTTATCCAACGATAAAAGGGTTTTAGCATCAAAATGTTACGAGCAGTTACGAAAGGTCAATCCTTTCAAAAGTTATGGCATCAAAATTTTATGAGTAGTAGCGGGAGGATTCGCTGTACTTCAAATAGAGTTCTTTAAATTCTGACGTCAACAGTCAAACTCCGACGTCACAAATTGCTTAAACGCAATCAAAACTCCATAAACATGAAGGGAAGTCAGTTGGGGAAACCACAAAAACACATGGTTTGGTCCATCCTAGAGGATTCGCTATATTTTTTGCTCAGTCCTCTGCATAGAGCCTACGTGTGTAGAAAATTTCAAGCCTCTAGATCAATCCTTTCAAAAGTTATGGCGTGTGACATACATGTTACATACTTAAAATTGGTAGAGACTTTACAACACAACAAAGGGAGAACAGAGTTTCCGACTAGTTTCGCCATTTATTCCCGGCTTTATCAAGGATACACACAAGAGGACATAAGCCTTTATATACAGAAAATATGGCGAAACTAGTTGGAAACTCTGTTCTCCCTTTGTTGTGTTGTAAAGTCTCTACCAATTTTATCGATAGAAACAGCACTATGGACCCCTTACTCAACGATTCGCTAATAAGGTTTTAATAAGGTTTTAGATGATGCTAAAACCTTAAAAATGCCGAAATCCGTGTGACAGTTAGGTTAAGGATGAGGTCAGCAGACGAGTTCTTGGCCTTGAAAATATCTATAGATTCCAGCGTTGCAGCCTTGAAAGGGTCATTAGAAATGATCATTACAAAGGTGAAGAAAAAACATCACTTCTTCATGTTTCTTCGGTGCATGTCCAGCGATGGTGAGGTGGTTGACATAATGCGATTTGTCATTTTTTTCTTGCGCGGTACTGGAGGTTTAGGGTTGAGAAAGGTGAGTTTTCTGCTACTTAATAGACGGGAAAAAGTGGGTGGGGGGGATCCATTTTTATAGGCAAGAGAGCGGATAATGCGGAATTCCGAGGAACGAGAAGATGGATTGAGGGGTAGCTTGAGAGCGCGGTCTATGAAGAAGCAGAGGGAAGCAAGTTTATGGGAAGAAGGCTGTGACGAAGAATGGTGGATTAGGTTATAAGATGTGATAAGGTTATGGTAAACAGAGAAAGAGAAACGATGAGTGACGGGGTCATTAGTGAGAACATCGAGGAAAAGGATAGATTGGTTAACTTTAGTTTCGGATATGTACTGGATACGGGGGGAGAAGAAATTAAAAATAGTAAAGATAGCAATAGGCAAGGTAGTGCGGGAATCTAATGTTATAAGGATATCGTCAACTTAACGGTAGTAAGAGATGATAGTGGAATTAGAAAGGAGGGGGGAAATAAAGGTAAGTTCTAAGGTTGGAGATGGAATTCAGAGAGGAAGCTGCTAAAGGAGAAGCCCATTCCTAGGCCAGAGGGTGAGAGTAGAAGGAATTATTAAAGGTGAAATAGTTTTGGTTAGATATGAGGGAGAGAATAGCGAGGAGATCGACGGAGTCAAGGACAGCGAAAGAATATGGAGAAGAAGACGTTCAAGGATGGAAAAAATGAATGGTACGGGAACATTAGTGTACAGGATGGTGATATCAAGTGATATGAGGCAGTGGAAATCATTAATATGGAAGGAGGAAAGATTATCAGTGAGGCTAAATAAGTTCTGAACCTTATAGGTGTTGGTAAGATATTAAGGAAGAGGAAAGAGGAGAGAGATTTGGCAACTACATGGGTAGGGGCTGGGATATATAACCCCTGGCAAAAAGTTTGCGATAGTTATTGCCGATTCGCTGGCGCGCGATGTTAGTTGATTTTTTAAAATAAGGATACGCAATTAAACGGTACAAAAATTAATATATGTTTATTTGGATGATTTACATTACACAAAAATTAGATGATGTTCTAAAAAGATAATTACACTGAATAAAAAAATTAAAACCAACACCCCTGGTTGGAAAAATGTTTGCGATAACCAAATCAGATGGAAAAAAGTTTGCAATAATTTACTGTCAATATTTTCTACAGTGGTGTAAGTAGAAAGGATTATACCATTAATTTTTAGGTGATAAGCCTAAAGCTTATGAAGGCAATAGTTCACAAAAATATTTCATAAAAATAAAATTTGCGAGCATAAAATGGGACTCGTTAAAGAACTGCCTCAACAGCTTAAAATGCGCATTGTGAAAATGCTAGATGATGGAAAGACTCAAACTGAAGTTGCAAACTTGTTGGGGTGTGACTAATCTACTGTTTCACTACATGGAAAAAATTCTGAGCAACAGGCTATGTCCAGACCAACCCAAAATCAGGAAGACCGAAGAAATCTAGCAAACGCCAGAAGTGAACTGTAAAAGAAATCGCAAGAAAATGAGAAAAAACGCATTGAAAGAGATAAATAACGAGTGGAAGAAGGTATCTCATGTTCGCGTTTGTGACAGAACCTTCCGAAATCGACTACATGAACTTGGTTTCATTCGAGGAAAGCGAAGACAAAGCCGCTTCTAACTTAGAAACACCGACATGCACGTTTGAAATAGGCAAGAACTTACAAGAAGTGGACAATTAAAGATTGAAGGAAAGTTATTTTTTTCTGACGAAAGCCGGATTTTTTTGTCAAGTGGTGACGACGCTGGAAATTTGTCTGGAGGCGTTAAAAAGAACAATTTAATGATGACTACCTAGTCAGCAAAGAAAAGATTCCACAAGGACTTATGGTTTGGGATTGTATTTTTTTAAAGGATAAAGCAAACTGTGCATAATGAAAACAACAGTCGACTCAGAAGCATACATTAATATTATTGATGCCCTCCTTCTTCCAACAGTTGAAGATCATTCTGGAGATGATCAGTGCATCTTCCAAGATGACATTGTATTTTGCCATCGTTCAAAAAATGTGAAGGTGCATCTTGCTACCAATCAAATACCCCAACTTGAAAGGCCAGCCAACAGCCCTGACATGAACCCAATCGATAATTGTTGGCACAAGTTGAAGACACCCAACAAACAAGCAAGAATTGTCGGCTTCAATAAAGCCCAGTTGGTATGAACTTGAAGACTGTTACATAAGAGATCTTATTGACTCAATGCCTAAGTGTATCAAAGCATGAATAAAAGCCAAGGGTGGTGCAACGCAATACTAAATTCATTTGCAACAAATTATTGCAAACTTTTTTCCATGTATTTCATTATCGCAAACATTTTTTCAACCAGGGGGGTTAGCTTTAATTTTTTTCAGTGTTATTATTTGCTTAGAATATCATTTAAATTTTTTGTTGAATGTAAATCATCCAAACAAACATAAATTAATTTTTGTACCGTTTAACTGTGTATCCTTATTTTAAAAAAATGAACTAATATCGCGCCCCTGCAAATCGGCAATAAGTATCGCAAACATTTTGCCAGGGGTTCTACTTGACAACAAGGCGTATAGGCATATTAGGCTTATGGATTTTAATAAGTGCATTAAGGGTAGGGCGGCAAGGGTTAGAGGGTAATAAGGCGGCAGGGGTGTTTAAAACGGGCGGATTTGTTAATAACCGAGATGATTCCTCTCTGGTATTGAGGAGTGGGGTCGGAAGACAAGAGAACGAAATTGTTGGAGGAAAGGGAGTCACAGACCTTGGAGATTCAAAGGAAACAGAGCGCAAAGGGATAAGAAAAAAGCGCTAATGTTTACTTCTCTGATGCATATTTTATAAAGTCTTACGATAACTTAAAATTTTTGATTGATATTTATTTTATAATCCTTACTAAAATATTATCCAAAAAGTAGAGTCCAATTTTTTCCATGGAGTTTACACTTTTAAGAAATTCAATAAAAATAAGTAATTAAGCAATATCAACTAGATCATGAAAAATGCACATGGTGTTACGATTTTTTATAACTTTCAGAAATTTGAATATTTTGCTCCATTAATGTAAAGAATGAAGTTCTCAGTACAAATTCCCAATTATTTTTTCGCTGCAATAGAATGTTATATTCATCCAGCATATTCAAACAATTAAAAGTTAATTTAATAAACAGTTGCGATATTTCGTACGAAAAAAAAAATTAAAAAGAAATAATTTAAGTGGCTATTTCGTATTTGATGATGATTTTTTTTGTTTTCGTCACACAAGTTGCGCTGTGCGCACGAAATAGACTTTTCATTTTTACGAAACGAAAATTTGTATCCCTTGCAGCATTCGGCCCTGTTCAAAGTGGATTCTTCCATTTAATTCGAAAGTTAGTTATCAACATTTTAGAATAGACATTTTATCAACATTTAGCTTAAGCTATTGTGGTTGGTAATTCTTGTTTATTTAATAGGGTTATTGTACTGTTGAAATCCATCGTACGTTCAAGCTGTTCTTCGACGGAACTAAGGAGTTCGGCGTCCATTATGAATCGGCTCAAAAAACGGTAGGCTACATTGATCAACGTATTTTTCTATCAACGTTGGCAAATAAATGCGCACTCGTTTTGTCATACGAAAATTATATAAAAAATTCCTTACGAATATCTTGGAATAATCCGTTACAAAAGTGGATAAGCGAAAACAAAAATTCCATGTTAAACGAAAAAATTTTAAATAATGTATTTATTTTTCGTTTTAGTACATTTTGATTTTCTCACTGTCTAATGACGAGTTTCAAATGCCCTCTAAAAAACTTCGTATGACTGATATTTTGGCCGATAGTATAGAATCCCAATAAATGGCATGCTATCGACAGAAATCATGTCAAATTTTGAATATCTAACCTATTCCTCAGAAATCTTGTCAAATCCTCTAAATGTTTGTTTTTTTCCCCTCTGCCGGCCAGGTGGCCGAGAGGGCTAGGGCGTAAGCTTTCTAGTTCTCGAGTTCGCCTGGTCGTGGGTTTCGAATCCCGACATGGGCATGGATGTTTGTGTTTGTCCCGGCGATATAACTTGTGTAAAAGGCGCAAAATGACCTTAGTAGTCGACGCCAAATTTCTAATAAACCAACCAACCTTTTTTTCTTCTTATGCCAAATCTATGATTGGATCGCTTGAAAAGTACATGAAGGTGACCTTTAGATGTCCTACTGAAAAAAGACTAACAGACGGGATTAACTTCTTCGTATGCCTCCAATTTAAAATTGGCTTTTATCTGTTTCAAATCTTTCTGAGCTTATTATATAGCAATGATAATCGGATGAAATCATTTGGTATTAAGAGTTGCAATGGGATCCAATAGTCCACCCGTATTAATCAGTTGTGGTTCCAAGTTTACAATTGCATGTTTATGAGAGCATAGTGTATTCAGGCAATATAAAAGACCCTTTAAAACAAATGCAAAACGGAGTTGATTCAGGAAAAATAAAAAAAATAAAAATAAAGATCATTAAATACGGCCGTTTCCATGAAATTCTAGCACTGGCCAAGTTTCCAAATTTTCGGCCAAGCCTAGGATATAAAATTTATTTCCCATTTACTTTGAAATTAAAATTGCCTATAGTTTTAATTTGAGATACATATACTGTATATCGATATCTCATTTTTAACCTTTGTATAAATCTTGAACTGCTTTTAAGATATATTATGATCCTATTTTAATTCATTTTTTTCAGTCATATATATTTACAAGATATTTATAATTTCTTTAATTTGTTCACAGAATCTTTTGGACTGGTAACTATTCCTAACGATTTGGAGTTTTCCTATTGTAATTTATATCTCTTTAAGAATGTTTTTCATTGAGCTTGATTTTTTTTTGTATATAGGCTTTGTAAATTATAATTATCTTTTCCTTTGTTCCATATTTTATTTTTTGTTTTATCTCTCTTAATGTTCTAATTGTTCTAATTATCGCTATTTCGTGTAACAGATGAACTTTTATGGCAGGCGTTCCCAAAAGACCCATTCCAATTCTGTTTTTTTTATTAAATTATTAATAATAATTAGGCCCAAATAATTAATTTTACTAACATCCTCTTTTGAAGAGAATTTAATTTAAGCGCTCCACTTTCAAGGCACATTTCACTTTCAGAAAGAGAAAATGTTGGAGCCAAATCACAGGTAGCGCACAGTGCGCGGAACGTTGTTAAACGAACCCAACTTCATTATAGAACACTCCTTTCCTTACATGCACAGTGAGTATCCTCGTGGTTTTTCGCCTGCCATTGACAACACTTTCGCCACATCTTCATTTATTCGTGCAGAAATTGGCCTTCTATTGTGTGGTTCATCCTCTAGGGACTCCCTTTTCTCTTTAAAAACTGAAAACCAGCGGAATGTCTGTGTACCGCTAAGATAATGATAGCCGTAAACCTTTTTTAGATCCTGGTAAAGCTTCTGTGGCGATATTACTCCATGCTGCAACATATCACATATTCCAGTTACACAGTGTTCTTTCCTCAATGACCGTCTGATTCGAGAATTGCACCAGTGATTACAATTCAGTGCTCAAAATTATAAACATGTTCGATGTTCTTATTCAAATGGCTGTTCTGCAAAAAAGTGACTTAATTTTGAATCTTCATTGAATCATGATAATATTTTTAGGTGCAACAAATAAATAAATATTTTATACAGTACATTAACATTTTATTTATTTATTAAAGGAAAAGTCTACAGAATCATGTACATCGGCAATAATGATAACCGAAGTATGAGATACAGGGTCGGGACACATTAATATGACCACCTCTCCTCGAACATGTTGGAACGTCCCATGGTATGCAGATGAAAAATCATTGCATATCATTAAAAGCTGACAACAGCAGACGTGTAGTAGCATCCGTTAACACAGCAATTGTCGCCGTCATGGGTAGAGCAAGTGACCTGTCGGACCTCCAAAGGGGATGATCATTGGCTATCGGGCCAAGGGGGGCAGCATTTCAGAAACGGCCACCTTTGTGAACTGCTCTAGGGCTCCCGTTGTGAAGGTGTACCGCGACTAGACGAACCAGACAGTTTCGAGCAATCGAAGAGAGCCCCACGGGCCATCGATCCTAGAGGCGAGCGTCGGTTACAATGCCTGGCCAAGACCAATCGGCGTGCCACTGTTGAGCAACTGACACAGCAAATGAATAGTGGGGCCACTAGGCGTGTCAGCACCAAGACAGTGCAACGATCCCTCTTGAGGTTGGGGCTCCGGAGCAGGTGTATGGTAACAGCACCAATGTTGACGCCTGTGCATCGCCGAAAACGCCTCCAATTCGCAATGGACTATCACCATTGAACCTCGGCCAAGTGGCAAGGGGTTGCTTTCCCTGACAAGTCGCGGTTTCTGGTGAACAGAGTGGACGGACGATGGAGAATTTGCTGGGAAGCATCTGAGAACAGGCATCCCGACACCATCGTTGGCAGACGACAGGCTGGTGGGGGAGGTATGACTGTTTGGGGGATGTTTTCGTGGTATGGGCTGAGTCCACTGATACCGCTGGAGGGTACACTGAATGCTGTTCGTTACCTGACGATCGTCGCAGACCAGGTACACCCCTTTATGTCGACAGTGTTTCCTCAAGTTGATGGCACGTTTCAACAGGACAATGCTCCCTGCCATACTGCCAAAATTGTACACGACTGGTTCGAGGAGCATGAGGATGAATTCAAGCTACTCCCATGGCCACCAAACTCCCCGGATCTCAACCCCATTGAACATTTGTGGGACCATCTCGATCGCCATGTCCGCAAGCTAAACCATCCAGTGCATACGCAGGGTGATGGATTTACGGTATGCACTGATCGCCGAATGGTCCCAGATACCTCCAACCATCTTCCGAGGACTTATTGACTCTCTGCCACGTCGACTAGCTTTGAACCACTTACCCAATTGAGCTCATATTCGCACAATATGTTCAATAGATTCAGAGTAAGGTTTACATGTCATCAAAGGGTGGGGGTGGGGGTAAATAAAATATATCTTGGTTTATATTTGTTTGTTTCCTCAAGAGATGGCGCAAGGGAAACGCCATCCAAATTTCATCACACAAACAAAACCGAGCAACGCCGGGTATATCACTTAGTAGATTATAAATTTGATGAAGACTTCGATAAGCATCAAAAGACCTAAATGAACATTTAATTGATTCGTCAATGTTTCAAACTAATAAATTATGAATTAAATTGTGAGTAATAAAATGTATTTATTGTAATGGCAAAGAGTTTACTTGTTTGCACGTCATTTGTTGCTGAATTGGCGAACTAATTTAGCTAGGTAGGACAGCGAAGTATAATGGAGCTATCTGATACCATGCTTTCAATATATTTTTTAAAATCTCTTGTAGCAAAAATTTTAAATAAAAGTTGTTGTTGCTTGGACTACAATAGTCAGATGACTTTACAGTGCTGTCCCGTGATTCAAGCCGGCGCCAACAATGCTTAAATGTGCAACAATAAATCAAGATTTTGAACTTTTTTTTTTTGATTTCCGTAGCGCTTTTTTGGATCGGAATTTGCATCACGCATTTTGCAGAATGACCTCCAGACTTAAAACATTATCATGTTAAAAAAGTCGACCTCCAGATAAAACCTCTTTCTTCATGTCCTGAATTGTCAGCATACGAGGTCTGTTTAAAAAGTAATGAGACTGTTCCAATAAAACTCTTTTATTTCTTATTTGAAAATCACCTTCAAAATAGTTCCCTTGAGAGACCACACAGCAACGGAGACGTTGCTCCCACTCCTCATAGCAGTGCTGGAGATTGAGAGATGTAAGCACTTTCAGTTGCTCCGTTACGACCTTCTGAAGCACGCCCTATTCTTTTAGCGGGGGGGGGTCTCCCAAGCAACAGAATTAATTGGCAAGGTGGTCAATTTCTTATTTAGTTGCTCCTCCCCCCTAAATAAGAACGTTGGGACACGCCTCCTGAGTTGCTAGATAGTACGTTGTGCTTGCATTACTTTTTAAACAGATTTCTTACACAGATTGTTATGCTTGAACTGTTAAATACGAGATGCTATACAAAATTTTCGAGAAATAGTCACCTCCGGCACTGTGCAACGATCCCAGCGATTTTTCCAATTTTGGAAGCACTCCTGGAAGTCCGAAGGCTGTAGGGTGTTCAAGACCAGTTGCTATTCCACTTGGATATCTTCAATGGAGTCAAAAAACGTCGCCCTTTCATTTTAGAGAAGAGGTAGAAATCGTAGGGGTCTAAGTCAGGAGAGTAAAGAGGGTGGGAGACCGTTGCCATGTCGTTTTTTGCCAGTAGAGTCACTTTATAGGAAGTGTATCGCAATCGTCTTGAGCGACGCCATTTTGAGTTTAGTTCTCTGCATACAAAGGGCAGTATGGAGATTACGTTGTTTTGTGAACATTTTTTCAAAGTATTCACGCCGCATTTCGAGTAAAATGTTATGATGTAATATTTTACGATTTGTAAATTTACTTAGTACATGATAAATAGGTTTTTAATATATTTAACATGGTAAAAATAAAAGATAACTCTACCGCTCAAATTAAATTGTTACATCACTTCTTTTTTTTTAGTTCATCAATAACAAAATATAATCTGTATTTCGTTAACTTATAAAATTTCATAAATTTAATATTTAATTCAAATGAATGTAGAAAGAATTTTAGGTTTACATGGTATTTATGAATTTGAAATTTAAAAAAATTGACAAGTTAATATTTATTTTTTTCTATTTTTTTTCTTTTTCACAACGTTTTTGCAATGCTTAAATTAAATCTCAATGATATATTTCATTTAAAGTGGACAGGGCCGAGAGGGCTGGGGCGTAGGCTTTCAATTTCACGAATCCGTCGGGTCGCGGGTTCGAATCCCGCCGTGGGCATGGATGTTTGTGGTTGTCTCCGGAATGGGTAAAAGAAAATTCTCGTATTGAACTCTCGGATTGTGTACATATATTAGCCATGTGAAAGTTTACCGCGAACAATTTGGCATAATGGCCCGGATAAAGCGACAGCTAATTGAAGATGTTATTCATCTCTAAACTTTAGGAAAACTTTGTTTATTATTAATACATGCAACTGCTATCGATAACATAGTTTCTGTTTATCAATTGAAACTTACTATTTGTTGATTAAAGTCTCAAGTGCTCCCAAGTAAGTTTCAGAGCTCACTGAAGTACATAGAAACGATTAGCAAGCATTCACCCGGGAAAACTCAAAATGGCTGCGATTTTGCCACGTGATACCGTAAAGCAAACCAGAAGCCTTGCGGCACAGTTCACTCAAATGCGATACTTTTTCTATAAAGTGACTCTAACTGAAAGATGCACCAAAAGGCATCTAGCGGCAGAACCTAAGACTGTTTTCGGTTTGGACGGAATATTCAAATTCTCGGATATTTTGGGTAGCACCTTGTATCTGTTCATACGTTAGATAGCCAGTTCATTAGACATTCATTCCTGCGTTAATTCATTCAGAAGTTATGTTCCTGAACGTTGATTTTAATATTTATCTGGCCGAGTTCATTGTGAGAAAAAATAAAAAAAAAAAAAAAAAAAACATTGCCAAATAATCTTATGCCCATTCTTGTTTACTCTTTTATTAGACTAGTTACTCAGTTTTAATAAAACTTATTTCTTTATTCTCAGACTTTGTAAGCCTTGCATTTTGAGTGTAAACTATCTATGTACGAGGAAATATATTAAGTTGAACGGAAGCTTTTATCGAGTTATATTGGGTAAAAAGGAAATATTCTCTTCCTCTTTACGATTGCTTTAAATTGGCTTTGCACTAGCGATCTTTAAACGGCGTCATTGCAATGTGTTGATGAGATTATTAAAGCAACCGACAGCATATTTAGAGGTACTGTGTGGCCTTAGGAGAAAAATGACGATAAATTGCATGCACCGGATAAACAACAGCGCCACCCTTTTCTCACACGTTGTAGAACCTCCGCCCCCCCCCCCCCTTCGACTTATCTTTTACAAGTGGTAAAGACTTGTTAAAACTTGAAGTAGACCAAAATTTGTAAAGTAAAAATAAATTTATAAATAATAAATGGTGAAATATAACTTTAGTACACCATGAAATCTAAAAATGAGAAAAGTGACTGCCAATCACAAAACTGATATATCAAAAACTGAACGAAAGATAGCAAAAACAATTTAAGATATTGTATATGATAATTGAAAGACATCAATTGAAAAACTATATGAAAGTGTTATTGGAGAACAAAAACAAAACAATGTAATCTTGCTAAACACAATGTCCATTCATTCTTTCAGCATCAACACAACAGAGCAATTTTATTGCCCTACGAACATCTTGAATTTTTTCTCTTTTTATCAAGACACATAGAATCCTATATTGATTGTGATCCTGCTTGGAGTGAATCTTTTTATTTCAAAAAGATCACAGCGTCTACTGTTTTTGTTTTTTTTCGGGTGAATTTGTGTCACTTAAAATTGGTATTAAACAATATCGATTCTTTTCAGTGTCACTTTAAAATTCCCTTCCAAAACGAGAGTGAGAAATTAAAAAAAATAAAAAAATAAAAAAGAAACAACCTCCGCCGATTAACCTTCTCCCTTGTAATTTAATATTTATATAAAAGAGCTCGTAGATGTGCCTATCTCTAATTAGAAGACGCTTCTTTTTCTTTTAGGTTTTTCTCTGCAATTTAAATATGATTATAAGCATAAATTAAATTCCTGTATAAATTTAAAAAAAAACCCAACAAAAATGTCCATCATGGATTACATTGTCATATTTCGCTTTGAAAACATTTATTTCTCTGTATTTGTTTATTTTTTTCTTCATTTTTTCCGATTTAAATTATCTTTGCTCTCTTCCCCTCCACCATAGAACATCCACCATCTCTCACAAAGAAAACAGAACCACATTAGAGAATGGATCTTTTCAAAAATATTGACCTTCGTATGTCGAGGGAAAAATAAAAAAGTCAAACTTATATTTTTAAAAATCCCCTCAAAAAACTGAAAGAAGCCACGTGGGGGCTTCAATAAAAGTTTACTTATATTTTTTTAGATTCGTATTTTTTATCCCCTGTTATTGTTAAGATGTGAGAAGAGAGAAGCCCCTTTTTGTTTGTGATGAATGGAGGAAGAAGTTTTTACATCATGAGAGATAAATAGACGTCTTCATTAATAATCGCTTATTTTTCAACTCACTACTAAAGTCAAAATTAATTTCGTTTCTCTTGACTTTTTCCCCCCCTGTCTTTTTTTTTTTTGTATCTCTAATTGCTTTTTCTCACTTTATAGCCATGTGGTCTTCATACGTCGTCACTTAAATTAGTTAGACCATTATAAAGAAGGACCAAATACAATGTACAATGAAGTTTCGCTAAATCATAAAAAACGGATTCACACTCTTTTTCCATTTGCTGAATAAAACGAGAGAAAGAAATACGAAAGGCATGCCAGTGACAAGAATTCTAAATAAATAGAGATCCCAGAAAATTGCACATTTAAATTCTCTTCTGCTTTTGCCGTTTTTGTTTTAAAACCTTTCATGCACATTAGGAATGTGATGATCAATTTCACTTTTATTTATTTACTTTTTTATTTTAGTGTCTAGGCTTAGAAATGCCCAGCCGTGCTGCTGCTCAACAGGAAGTCTTTTCTGAAAGAGAAATAAAATTACTGTACAAACGTTTCCGGAAAAAGAATTAACGACAGCCTCGGGTTTCTTATTAACGAACAACGGATTCTTAAGAAACGGAATTAATGAAGACTCCTCCGGAGGTTCTATGTTTAAGACGAAAGGGACGTTAAAGAGTTACTTGAAGGCGTTAAAAGCTTTACTTTCCGAAAGTGAGATCTCATAAATTCGCGATTTGTTAATGCCAATGTCAAACGAATATTTAATAACTAATTAGAAATAGAAACAGGATAAAATAGAATTAAAAACTGCTTATTTTTCTCTATAATGCTTTATGGTTTCTTTATTATTCCAAAAATTATTTAATTTATTAATAAATAAAGTTCATATTTAATACAACAATAAAATTGCAATGGTTTTTAAGATACATACAAATACATTTTAAATACTATTTAAAAATGAAATTTCTTATGAAAACAATAACTTTGAAATTAACTTTAATAATATCATAATAGTACACACACGAACACATAGGAAATGAATTATTAAATAATTTAATTGATCCCCTCTGACCAAAATTACAACATGTATGTAGGTTGGGGTAGAGTTAATGCTCTACAGTCACAGTAGAGGTAATGGACATCACAGTTGGACGGTAACACAGTGCCGTAGGAAGCACCACTATTATCACCATTCACTACTCGAAAGAGAATGGTAACGTCTAGATGAACCTTGTCAAAGTCTTGGCTCGCAAGAACCGTTGTCATGGATGTCATGAAAATCTTACACCGATGAGCAATGGCACTATGCCAGACAGACGAAAAATATGTTCCACGTGCATTTGTAATTTATGATGAGTCATTCGTCGTCTTGATAATGACAGCAAATCGCCTGTGGATGTTTGAGTCCTGCCAGTCAACTTTTACCTAACGTAATTATCAGACTGATTCAGTCGTTGAATTTAAAAAAAGACAGGAATGTGTCCGGAATCTTTAGTATTCCTCAAACTTTTTTATCTGTCGATATATTGTATAAAATTTGTTATCTAAATTTCTCACGAGTCAATCTATTAGATAATGTTTTGGCCAGAAAGCATTTTTCACTTTACAATGCGGTTAGAAAATGCATACGATTATTAATATGAACTATTTCAACCGGCTTAGGTTTGAAGTTCATACTTGTTACTGCTTTGAACCTCTCTCTACTGCTTGCTTCAAGACATGATCTTTAAGTTATGGGCTGCGGCCCAACCTTTGTCCACGTCTGTAGGCCAGACTGAGCGTTGGTAACGTTTCCGCTTCTGTAGCTTTCCAACTTGTTAATATCACCCACTGTTCATTTGGACACCTTATGGCAAATAGAATCAGCCCGCTAATGTAACAGCTTATAATTGTGCCTCGCTGTTTGGAAGGCAGCATGTTTAGTTATTACGACAAACAACAACTTCCGTGAGTTATGTGGGTGTTTTAACTAATGCTGAAAGCACACTTTTAGTTATGCCTTTAGTTGAATTTTGTTGAATGGCGTTTGTTGAATTAGTCGTTTGTCCTTAGCCGCAGTTACGAAGTGAAAATTTCGGTATAAACCGGTGCGTAACTCGTTAAATGATAACCTATCCTATTAAAAAATAATGAGCTTCTTCCTTAGAATGTCTATAATCTATGACCGCCTGCGTTTTAGGCGCTGCTTTCATTAAAGAGAATATAAAATACTCTTGATGAGAAGGCCGAGCTATTCGCCGTAGGCCACAATTCTAGTAAGCTATAAAGTGCCTAATTACAGCTTTGGAAGGAGGACAACCTGAAGTTGCTATGTTTTTGTTCAGTTATCTTATCTGTTGAATTACGCCTGCGAAATTTCAAATCGTATTCTCATGCAGAGGCCACTTTCTACATTTCTGAATATGTGAATACAAAAGTACAGGAAAATGATGATACATTTATCTAAAGGGGACGATATTTGTTATGTTTTCGGAAATTTAGAAAATACGCTCTTCCTAAACCTGATTGAAAATCTAGCAACAACGGAATGTCTTCTTAATAACGGTCTATCTTAATATATGTTTGTATGAATGGATGTCATCTAGATTTGCCTAAGATCTTTGGCAGCCTGCACTTAATATAATTGTCGCGTAGGATTCTAGGCTAATACAACGCAAGAAATCGCCAATTCTCAGGGGTTTGGTTGAGAACAAATACAAAACATCCATATCACGATGGGATTTGAGAACTAGGAAACCTACGCGCCACTGCTACGCCATCTGGTCAGCTATCTTGTGTATCCGTATTAATTAAATTCGGTTTTAATACTGGTGTCTGGTTATGTTTTTGTCCAGTTTTAGCAGACAGCATCTACTCTTATTATAAAGCAAATTCTGTTTGTCTCGCTGCCTGTCTATATGCTCCGTCTTTGTAAGTGGCGTCTACATGTATTTATCTGTTGAGTCGGATGTGTCGTTAATTTCCCTGACTTTTAATTCACCTTCCGCAGTGAATTCAAGCGTGAAGAAGCAGCAGCGGTAAATACAAGAAGCAGTTATAAAACGAAGCGTTTTTTGAAAGTGGACAATTGTTTACGACAGCATTGTGATATTATTGATGTGCTCGAGCCAGAGGAAAATTTCGAAAATAAAGAAAATAAAAAAGAATAGAAGCAAATACAATAAAAATTTTCATTTTTTCGTTCGTTTTTGTGCTTTTTTACGTGAAGGTCTGTATTTTTAGAGGATTTCCTAATTTTGGAACATATATTAGCAAAATCACTATTTTATAATTTTTAAACGGGTATTAGCCCTCGTTGTCGCCTGTAGAGAACTGCTCGATATACATCATACTCATAAAAGTGAAACCTCTAACCATCACAGGTAATTTTTTAAGTGGATAACATGTAATCTGAAAAGAACACATTATTCTCAACGATTAAACTATTATGAGCATTTCTGAATTTATCGAAATTCTAAATTCACTTATAAGAAAGAGAAGCTCGTGGAGGAAACGGAACCAAATTACAAACTACCTGGGAATTTGGCGGGAGTCAGCATTTGATGGAAGCATATGGAACCAACTGACTATAATGAGCGGATGTTTGATGACGGGAAAAACATCAGTCGTGGTTACATTTCGAGCGGGAGAATGGCAAAAGGTGTGAAACCAATGTAAAGAGAAGTTATTTCCGTCCGAACATCTGCGAATCGAGACAAACAGGCAACCGATCAAGAGTTAGGATCAAACAGGAACTTCGACGCGAAATGACGAAAACAGGAACAAAAAGGTTCAGCGGATTCACTGGCAAAGAGGATCATCGACCAAGTGAGTGGCGATTGACAGACAAGAGTTGCGGAGTAGCAGTCCATCTCACCGAAACAGCTGATCCAACGATAGCGAAAAATTAAGATCCAATAAATGCACACGGCAGAGAAAATGAACCCAATGCTGAGCACCAATCGCAGCTAATCCTGAGATTTAGAGTCCCTCTGACGAATTGAGAAACCTCTGAAGCAAAAATTTTATGAATTAATCAGGAATTGATTGACTTCACAGAAGATCATATCTTTCAAGTTTGAATCCAGTGCAAATTTTCAGTGTTGTTCACCCAGTGTTTATTATGAATAGCGAATTCCTCCCTTTCCTGGTGTTTAAACTTTAATTGTGTTACACTTTATCATTGATTAAAGATGAAAACCTCTTGTCCACATATTAATATTTATTTCTGAATGCACACAACCACTGATTGTTCCAGCATCTGTTTTCATCACTGTTTCTAAGTTTGCCGTTAATCATCAGTTAAATGGTCAGTCATTTAATTTTAAAATTCTCAATTTAAATTTCTCTCAGTCTGTTGTTTTCATTGTTAAGTTACTCTGACGAAAGATGGTCACAATGTGACTGAAATATACATTCGGATATAAAAATATATACGTGGACAAGAGGTTTTTCATCTTTAATTTGAAGACTATTCACGGCATTATACCAATTAATACTTTCGCATTGCCTAAACTGAGGCATTTGTTAATGCAGTCAAAACGATTATGACCTTTCGTGAATCTAATCTTCTATCTATATAAAGAAGGATGTTTGTGGGTGGGTCTGTACGTTTTTTATACAAATCTACAGTTTTATTCCGATCTTGATGAAATTTCGC
>JAHWFO010049518.1:0-41996 GCA_023313115.1 Rhysida immarginata
CCTTCTGGACATGTGAGGAAAGTAGTTAATTCTACGGGTATTCGCGTCATTAATTTGAATAAGTGTTTTAAGGGGGTGGTCCTCTAAAGGATTTACTCTTAGACTGTCTCCTGGTATTCGTTTTAATATGATATTAATGAATTGCGGTGTTTACAGGATTTATTTTATTCGGATACTTTCTTAGTGATAATTTGACCAACTGAGTATTGTTAGGTTTTAAATTTTGATTTCGTTTTTAAATAATTCTTACGGTAATGAAAATGCGTCATCTGCTTTGCCTTTGTTGCAATTTTCTCTGCGTGTTAGTATTAAGGATCTCTGGTGTTGGGTTTCGAGTTTTGAGGAGAGTTCTTGCTCAGACGGCATGGAGAGAAGTTGTTGAAGCCGTGGTATGGACAGAAGACCATGGATTAACTTCCGATGTGTGAAAATGTGATAGAAGATAATGGATACACATTTCATGCCATAGATTGCGATGAAGAATATCCATAGGATGACGACGGTTGAGAATTTTCCCTGTCCGCCATTCACCATTTCGATGAAGACAGATGATCTGATTTCTGCTTGGTCTGGAGAACTTGGAACGTTTTTTTCTTGCTGCTATCGTGCTCACTGGAGAAGTGCACCTCAAAAGAAGATGATTGTCTCTATGAAACACAAATAAGTGCCTGACTTTTGCTGAACTTTTACTTCATATGCTTGAGGACTTAACTATTTTGTTGGAATTTCATAATGACCTGTTTATGAATAAAACTTTCTCAGTTACTTGTTTGATTAGATTCTCCGTCTGCCTCTAGTAGTGATGATAGAACGTTGACGACGCGCCTGAGCTCCGTAGGCTTTAACGCACCTATAACGGAACGTCGTTCGCTCATTTTACATCGAACTTAGAAGGAAAGTTGACCTTCTATGGAACCGTCTTTCGGGATGCGCCTTTAATTCAGCGTCGGCTTGCCTCTCGTTGCCGTTCTTGTTTATCTTTTCGTTAGTTGTAGTGTGTGTTTTTTTTGTTTGTTTTTTTTGGTAGTTCCTGTCTTTGTTTTCGTGTTTTCTTTTCTCTTTCTTTCCCCACAGTTTGTCTCGCTGTTCGTCCTGTGCTTGTCTTGGATGTGAGTCGACGTCCTAGAGCACCAGCTTTTCCTCTATTGGGTCAGTTCCACAAGTTGTTGGCTACAGCCTCCTTGTCGGTTTCTTGGGTGCGACGAAGCATTTCCACAACTGTGAGAATCAAGATCAGTTCCTGTCGCCATCTCATGGGCCCTTGTGCAGAACAGTTTCCTCTGGCCAATTTTGAAAAGAAAATCCTACCTCCTTTAATTTAATTCAACTTGGTCTTATTAATGATAAAATTAATTTCCTTTGTTTTTAAATGAATGGTTCGATAATGAACGGGGCCGTTTATTGATTTAACTTATTTTCACAGAACTGAAATTGGTGTGACCTCATTCTTTTGTTATTTTGCAGGTCGCCTCCGGTGAAAACTAAACGAGGTGTCCTTTTTAGCTTTCAAAGGGCGAGTTTTTTTCCTTTTTAAGCTCGTTAATCCTGTATCTATAACAATTTCTACATCGTCATTTACAGAATAATTTCATCACGGATGTAGCTATCAAGGATAAATTGTTTATCTTGCCTTTTCGAAAATTAAATTCTAGTTATTCTCTCTTGTCCTACTCGCCACTTAACCACTTTACCACTTCTAATTCAACTTCGTTGGGGAAGGGAGTATGGGATCGTTCTACGTTATCTGTTGTATAGCGCACCCGCACTTGCGGAGTCGTTGTTTTTGAGTCCGTTTACAATAGTGCTGTGGCACTTTATTCTCGAGGCGTTTTGGCCCACCTTCTGTTAAGATTTTCCTGTCCCGTTTGTTTCCAGAAACTGACTTAGCAAAAGGTATATTCCATTTTGGAATTGTCGGTTTACTAAAAACTGATACAATAACCTTGGATTTTATTTCCAAAACCGTTACCCTTATTTTGAGAAGCTCTGACACGCTACTGTTTTGGATTGGAATCGCGGTTTTGGAAAAACCGCTCGTTACAAAGTTTTTTTAAAGTACGAGCTTGTCTGATTTTGAATACTAGCTCGCTACAAATTTTTTTTTCGAAAGGAGTACGCAGTTTTCTCATAAACTGCTTCACTTTTATTTTGAATCGAAGCGCACTGAACAGTTTCTCGTTTTGCGGACGGAAACGCTACAACCATCACGTGTCACCACTGAATTCAGAAACCTTTTCTCTGCCTTTGCTATGGAATGCCAGAGAGAAAAGCATTGATTAGTGCACAGGCCATTTATACATGGAATTGTATATTAAAAACGTGGTACCCTGTTATTTGTGACCTTTTGAACCGGAAGTAGTTCACCGATTTTTTTCCACCAACGAACTCAATCTTTCATTTTACCTAAATTGTCGAATGGCGAAAACGGAAGTCGAAAATTCGGAAGCGCTCGACCGCTAGTGCACCAACAGATAGACGCATAAGGTTCTAATAAAGTCAGATTAATTAGCTCTTCAACGCTAATTGCTGAATAAAAAGTTAAATGAATTTGGTCGTTCCGCACCAAATTGATAAACCAAACACTAGTTGTGGAAGCGTGAAATCTGACACAATCCCTCACATGCGTAGTACCCACTGCTGACTGATGCTATAGCTTGTAGAAGCCCTTTAAAACAGCTTGAAGCATGCCGATACTCCTGAAGAGATGTGGCACTTGAAAACTCCGCTGAAGATTCCATACTATGATAGCAATAACAGAAAAAGCATAAAGTCAATAACACAATGCAAAAATAAACTATCACACAAAGTTACCCAATAAGCAATCTATAGCTTTATCCCCCATCCATTCTTTTATATGGAGAGATAATCATTTTCATTCCAAATAAACCTTGTAAACGTCTAATAAAGATGAAATTATGCCGCTAACATAGGAACTACTCAATTACGCAATTTCGTTCCACTGGTTGCTCTTTTCAAAATACCAAAGAAATAAAGAGCAACCAATTTTGAATTCAGCCCCTGAAGCGTTGAGCAACAAAGATCAGCTCATTCAATTTATCACAATTGAGCCATATATATAATAAAATAACTGAAGAGATCCGCTCCTTCAATTACGCAATGGAGCATAACCGCCATAGCAGAAATTAAAACCACTTAAGTCTACACATTGCTAAAGCAATTTAGAAAAGAAAAATGTACGCATCCAGTTCATTAAACACACCAGTCAATTAAGTCCACGGAGTGAAAAATTAGTAAAAACCACCAACTCCGTTTCTGACGTACGCCGATAAGCCGTACGGAAAAACTCTGTCGCAAATATCATAACGTTCAACATAGAATAATTCTTTGAACACCTCCAATCCCCACTGCACGGGTATTTCTGTTATCCACTCCATAGAAATTAAATAGGAGCTTGTAACTTGTACAGTAGGCAAGCGTCCTTCAGATATACATAATAAATGTCACTTATCAGTACGTAGACGTTTTCTTATAAAATAATCAAGTCCGGAGCTGTCATTATACGGCGGCGGGAGTGGCTTTACAGCACGGAATCCTAAAACAACAGCCTCGCGCAACGAAAATAACCATGAACACCAAAGAACATAAGTGGAAAGAAATGACAGTAGGGCAAAAAACGGGTGCGACTAGGGAAACTAGATGAAGGTGCGACTATGACGTCATTTTTACGTCATGAAAATAGTGGCGGCCTCGCACAGCAACTTGGTATCATTATCAGAAGCTCAGTTTTTAATTCTAAAATTGAAGTGTTTCGGCATATTACATAAATAAAACAAGTCAGGCAACCGAAATGCCCAGGACCGATAGGATTTTAAATCATTCGAGAATGAAAAGGAAAGAATTTGATTATTAAAGAAGCCTTTCATTGTTAATAATTACATGAGGTTGTTAAGGAAGCCTCTGGTTGCTAAACAAGGCGTACTCCTAAGGGAAATGTATAGTTCAAACAGAATAAAACTACCTTAAAAGTTAAATGGAGAATATAGCAATTCTCTATAGATTAGAACATACAATAATCCTTTAATTTGTAAACATTCCTATTTAATGAAATAAGCGTTAATTGTTGAAGCATTCTGTGTAAGGGTCAATTCTTTCTTCATAAACTATTGCCAACGCCTTTCTACGTAAGCCGGTACTATTGAAGGAATGATTAGCTAATTTTAAAATTTGCCTAACACAAACTAACTATTGATAATATAAGGCGTAAGTAATTACATGCCATATCTTGGTCATTGAAAGTTTCCAATGGTTTCATAATGGTATCATTAAAACACGAATCATGGAACCAATTTTGATTATCATTAATTTTACGATATATTCAGTCATGACAGCACATTCCAAGGTGTTTGATATATTACATGCCATATTTTAGCATTGAAAGTTTCAATGAACCATAATGGTTCCACTAAACCAGGTTCCTTGGAACCAGTTTCGACTATCATTAATTTTACGTTAAATCAATTCATGATACCTCATTCTAAGTCGTTTGATATATTACATGCTATATTTTAGCATTGAAAGTTCCAATGATCCATAATCGGTCCACGAAACCATGTGCCTTTGAACCAATTTCGACTATCATTAATTTTACGTTATATTCATTACTGATACATCATTCCAAGTCTTTTGATATATTGCATGCCATATTTAAGCATTGAAAGATCCAAGGAACCATGATGGTTCCACGAAACCATGTGACTTTGAACCAATTTTGTCTGTCATTAATTTTACGTTACATTCATTCATGGCACATAATTCCAAGTCGTTTGATATATTACGGGGTTGTGCATAACCTTTTGCTAGGGGGCTGCGACTTAAACCGCAGCGTTGTAGCACACTCTTATGACGCTTCGGCAGAGAGTAGTTCATTGTGCGTCTATTGCTATCAAACAAATATGGCTGGTTTAATAAATGACAGTGAAGAGCAGTGTTTCATGGATAGAGTTCGTGCAAATGCATATCGAGAGGCAATGGAAGCAGGTGCGTCTTTTATTAATCGCAAATGGGTTGCGAACAAGTTAAACCGATCGGATAGATGGGTGACAGACAATTGGAAGAAAGGTTATGATAACTGCCATGCCGAATTTGCTGAGGGTAGGCCCGAGAAATTATCACAGGAAAGCAAAAACATCATTGCTAATAACAGTGGCAAAAGACGTCGCAGCTGTGTCAACGTTGCACAAGAAATTAAAGCCAAGCGTGGAAAAACAATTTCTCGTTCAACGGTTCAAAGACATCGTCAGCGTGCAAACATCAAGCCATTCCATGTTATTCCGAAACCGATGAAGACCGCATTAAACATCGAAGACCGGCTCTGGTTTTGCGACTACCTGCGGGATTGGGTGGAAGACGACTTCATGCACCTTGCCCCGAGCGACGAGTTCTTTGTGTGGACTATGAGACGTCCGAATTACCAAAACGATAGGGTCTGGAGCTTATCGATTACAGATATTTCTGACGATGAACACTATCAAGAGCTGTCCAAGAAGCCTGACTGCATTGGCATCTTCGTGTGTTTCACCGCCAAGCGAATGATGTGGAGATTCAAGGAGCAGGGTGAGTCATGGAATGGTGATTATTTTCGGAATTTGCTAACAAATGATGTTTTTCCGTTTCTTCGAGATCCAAACAACACTATCGACCCGCATGAAGTTTGTTTTTTGCACGATAAGGCACCTTGCTTTAAGGCTAATGCAACACAGCAAATCCTAAGAGAAAGTGCTATCGATTTCTTCTCATCAAACGAATGGCCCGGTGCATCCCCTGACCTAAACGTTGCTGAACATTTTGGAGCCGTGTTAAAAGACGCAGTGGAATCTTTAATGATTCAAGAACGTGGTGAAAATCGGTATTCTCGAGACCTTCTAATGGGACACCTGA
This sequence comes from Rhysida immarginata, assembly GCA_023313115.1. Lineage (NCBI taxonomy): Eukaryota > Metazoa > Arthropoda > Chilopoda > Scolopendromorpha > Scolopendridae > Rhysida > Rhysida immarginata. The sequence goes on from JAHWFO010049518.1 coordinate 5,899, forward strand.
CATCTGTGCTGAAGGACATGGAGTACGATACTGCTCTGTTTGAGACACTCCTCCGCTCCTACCCGAAACGGATGCGTGCTGTTCGAGAAGCAGGTGGTGGCCACACTAAACATTGATGTGATAAAAGCATAAATAAACGTACTTTTTGATTATCAACCGCAGAACATTCCACTTAGTTTTGTTTATTTTCCAGACCCCTAGCAAAAGGTTATGCACAAACCTGTACATGCCATATTTTAGCATTGAAAGTTCCAATGAACCATAATGGTTCCACGTAACCAGATGCCTTTGAACCAATTTCGACTATTATTAATTTTCTGTTATATTCTTTCATGACACTTCATTCCATGTTGTTTGATATATTACATGCCAAATCTGAGCTTTGAAAGTTTCCACTGAACTATAATGGTTCCATGAAACCACATACCATTGAACCTATTTCGACCATCATTAATTTCACGTTAATATTCAACCATGACTTGTTATTCCAAGCTTTTTGATATAATACATGCCATATCTTAAAGTTGAAAGTTTCTAGTGGACCATAATGGTACCACTAAACCACATACCCTTGAACCAGTTTTGACTGATATTGACCATCAAGGAAGACCATCACGTGTCTTTACTTAATTCACAAGCCTATTCTCTTGTTTAGCTATGAAATGCCAAAGAGAGAAAAGCAGTGCACACGCCATTTATACATGGAATTGTATAGTGAAAAACGTTGCCCCCTATATTATTTTTGATGTTTTGAACCGGAAGTAGTTCACCGATTTTTTCCACCAACGAACTCAGTCTTCCGATTTACCTAAGTTGTGGAATGGCGAAAACGGAAGTCGAAAATTCGGAAGCGCTCGACTGCTAGAGCACCAACAAACAGACGGACGGACGCACATTGTGAAAATATACGTACCTATCGGTCCTAATAAAAAATTCGAAAGTAAATAAAAATTACAGGTAATATACTATACTTTAAAAATTTTTCATTAGCAATATGCAACATTTATACTGGAATAATTTATTTTTTTATATCAAAGAATATTTAATAAATGGCTTTATTATAGTATTTAATAAAATATTTATAATATTATATTGCTTAAAAATGTTCGTCATTTTATACTTCATATTAAAATGTATTTATAATATACTAGGTGATATGCCCAGCGTTGCTTGGTTTTTTTGTATGATGAAATTTTGATGGTATTTCCCTGGCGCCATCTCTTGAGTAACAAAGAAACAAACCAAGATATATTATTTTTACCCCCCCCCTCCCACTTTAGGGACATGTAAACCTTACTCTGAATCTAACGAACATATGGTGCGAATTTGAGCTCAATCGGATAAGTGGTTCAAAAGTTTTTAGAATATTTACAGACGCACCCTGAACCTGAATTTTTATATATAAAGATAACTGTAATTAACTAAATAATTCAGATAAAAAGAATATTAAATTTCAGGAAAGAAAGAATTTTAGTTATTCTTACTTCATTCGTTGTTGTTATTAACAATTATAATATCCACGATTTGAAAAATTCCAAATTAAAAATTATTTTACAGCAGTTTATTAAAAAATTTTATTTTTATAAGATAAAATATTTTTACATTGATGTGAATGAATCAGTGAGAAATAAAATAAATGGTAAAAACCGAATTATCTGTGAATTAGTACTAAGATAAGAAAAAAAAACAATAAATAATTTACAGCAATAAAACATAAAATCAGAAACAAAAATAAACAAGAGATTCGCGACAGTTCTTCTGGATCTTCTTAGGTTCCAATTTCCTTTCCCACCTCCCTTTGAACTATCTATATCCATTTCTCATTTGTATATTCAAATTATTTCCAATCAGGAATCTGAATTTCTTATATTGTCTTCATTCATATAAATTTCTTTAAAAGCAAAACAACATTCTGATGACTCCAAAGAAGAGTGCCAGATGGTGTTTTGCTATTAAACGATACTAATTCCGATGGAACAAATACTGATATATCTTTTTTAGTTTTCCAAAAGATCCCATCAAGTAAATAATTTATTTTATTTTCTTACTTTTTTCCTGCAGATAAGAAAAATAGTAAATATGAATATTGACTTCATAACATTTAACAATTTATTATCAATGTATTTCACATTTAATATAGGAGCAAACAATAGTAGTGAAGGTGCGTCCCAAAAAGATATGAACACTAAATAATTGTAATTTTTACAAGGATAAGGGAATTGTAGACACAAAAATAGAGTTAGAGATATTTATTCGTTATTAAATAAAAAAAATTTATTACAAAAAAGAAATATATTAACAAGCAAACACTTTTTACTTGTAAAACTTGAATTCAAAGTTAAATTTTAACTGTCCCATAATCTTATGTTCATCACAATTCTGTAATCATTTTTCCATGCATATTGATGACCTTAAATATTCTGTTTGGCATTGATGCATTAAGTTTTTCTGTAGTGATTGCCATCCATTTCTTCTTTATGGCTTGCTGCAAGTCGGTAGTATTTGAATAGTCGTGTCCATTCTCATACACTTTCCTTGCAAGAATTCCCCACATGTTCTCCATAGGATTGAGATCCGGGGAGAGTGCTGGCCAGTCTATAAGTAGACTTGGCCGTATGGACGGGAGTATTGTCCTGCTGAAAAAATGAATATTTTCTTCCAATTTATCCAAAAATGGTAGCAGATAATCACCAAGCATGGTTTAGTAGTCAATTCATTCGCTTATTAATAAATGCAGACTTTCTATGAAAGCTGAAACTAGCCCTTGCCATAACTGATCCTTCTCCTTGTTGTCTCTTGGAATATATGGCTGGTTCTTGACGTAAATTATACCATGTATATTGCCAATCATTTGGGCCATCCAGATTTGTTTTTCATCACTGAAAGCGATTTCTTTCCATTTGTCAGTCCATCCCATCCGCTTCCTAGCCCATTTAACACGTTTATCCTTATGATATTGTTTTAAGTTTGGAGTACATTTCTTTTTTTTTTATTATGAATAAGGGAACAGTTAGCTAGCACCCTTCCAATTGCTGATTTACTCACTTGGAGGTTGGGTATTGCTGCTATTGTTCTTAAAGAAGTACCATTTTTGGCAACATCTTTTACTATAAGGCGTTGGCAGCAGCTGTAAATTTTGATGGGCGATCAGTACTTTTCTTTATTCCGTATTGTTCATGTAGACGTAAAAAATTAGCTACCACACAAGGTGATCATTATAATCTTCTTGCAATTTCCCTTAAAGAGTGTCCTTCTCCATTGAAGGCTGTGAGTTGCCCTTTTTCACTATCTGTCAGAAGTTTTCCTTTCCCATTGCTAATATTTGCTACACAGGTTAGTTTGAAATTGCCGCCATTTGTAATTTGAAATTAATGACATCTATTGACATTAAAACAAAGGTGTTCTATATTTATGGGAGACAGGGCAAATTTCAAGGATTTAGATTCTTTCACATTTCTCAGCTTTTATTTCTTGGCACAGTTGTTTTTTGTGATGAATGCAATCCATAGGAATAAATAAGTTACTTCAACTCAATTTTTATTTCTGCAATAATTGAGCCTAGGAATAAATGATATTTCCTTAGTGTTCTTATCTTTTGGGACGCATCTCAAGTGCAGAAGAGCAGATTTAGAAGATAAACACTGTAAAGAGATTCAGAGTTATAATTGGCTCTGCGCTGAGCATTTCGAGGTATCTCAATTATTTGTATTTTTTTCTTATACATGAAATTCTGTGCAGTAATGAGCAATCAACATCTCGCGTTCCTAAACCGGTTGAAAATTTTAAAATTATTAGTGAGTGTATTTAAATCCATCCATCCATTTCCATATATATATTCGGCTAATGTCATCGCTATGTTGCCAAGGTTACGTATACATTGTTTTTATTAGCATTGTTGATGCATTTATTATTATTATTATTTATTATTAACTAGCTGATATGCCCGGCGTTGCTCAGTCGGTTTGTTTGATGATTTTTTGCAATAACTGAATTTACTTTCTAACATATTTCTTCCTTAAAAGTATGAACAGAACGTCTTCTTGCCCATGAAAAATTGTTCATGACTGATCTAGAACTAGTTTAAGAGAATATTTTTATAAACATTAGCAAAGATACGTAAGCGATTATTCCAACATTTTTTCGTAAATGCTAATTTGTGTTATGTTGTATTGTGAACATATTATATCTAAAAAAAATTCCTCTGAAAAATTAGGAAAAAAAAATTCTCTTCTTATAAATTATATACAGTTCATTGGCTAGATTAAAAAAAAAAAACTAACAATAAAAATAACTCTAAAAATTTGCTAAAATATGGAGATGATAATGAATTTTATTAGTATAATTTTTTTTATTTTTATATAATTATATCCTAAAAAATTATTTTCTGAATTCATTTAACTGATTTGTATGTAAAAAAATTTGTCATGTTACTAATATCCCGTCCGAGGGAGCCTCTATCAAAATGGAGGGAAAGCGTTGCCAGTAACATCATAAGTTTCTACGCTACTGTCATTTCTTTCCATTTACGTTCTTTGATGAAAATTATACTCATTAGTCTGTCCAACGCTTACGAGACTTCTCTACCCTCGCATGCGACCATGCTTCGCCTTCTCCGCTTCGCAAAACCTTAACCGCTTTCCTTGAGAGCATTTGCACTGGCTCCCCTCTAACTACTTTCCTTTGGAGACCTACTTCCATCGCCTTGAGCTCTACAGCTCTAGTTTACTGACTAGGGCTAATCGAGTAATCGTGATTAATCTATGAGATTGATTAATTTAAACAAGAGACAAAGATTTAAACACTTCAATTAATACTGACAAAGATCTTTCTTGACAAAGATGAGATCACGTGATTCGCTTAATAGATTTAAATCGATTTAATCTATCAGATGATTAATCGATTGAACTAATCGACTGTTTTTGTTAATCGATTATATTTATCGATCACATTTATCGCAAAATGCCAAACCCTACTACTGACTCCAGTAAAACTCTCGTCTCTCTCCTTTCTTTCTTCTGCTTCCTCCCTTTCTCTTTGGATCCGGCCTTCCTTCCGACCCAACCATTTTCCCCCAAAATCAAAGATATTTTGTTCTATCACAATAATTTCGAATGGGTCAATCCTAGCGTTCGCAATGATTTCAACCAGCTAAGCAATTTCGTTCTTCAGCCTTTTTTTCGAGTAAAGCAAAATGTCGGTCACATGGTAAAAAATGAATGCGTACTTACTGGAAATTTTTGTTCAATAGTGGTGAAATACTTATTCTTTATTAAGTATACAAAAATTGCAATCATATTCCAGTTATTGTTTTGTCCTACGCATCTATCAGACCAAATGATTAAGTTCTTTGTTCGTGTCGTGAAAGTTACTTACATTTTAACTTGGTAAATCGGAGAATGCATGAAGCAATTTCTTTAGAACCTCTTTTGGCAAAGGATTCATTCCACAGAAATATGCTGGCTTGATTACTTGCAGGATTATGAACAGCAAAATTATAACAAGAAAGCTGCCTCTGATAGAAGACATTGTTGTGTGTTAACATTGGAAGAAAAATCACTTGCTGTAGGTCCCATACAGTATAAATGTATTTGAATTTTCTTTGCCATATTAAATGTCCTCCTCTTTCAGCTTTGCGATGGTGAATTTCACTTTTGGTTGCCAGAAGTTGAATATAAAGTTTATCACAAGCTTTGCACGTGTCTGATTGTGGATGTCCAAAAGACAAGTTAAATTCCGAATTGAATACGTGTCTATATAACCAAAATTTAGCATCATTTTCAGGATTCTTTTCTTTAAACAGGCTCTTTAAACAGATTCTTTTCACAACAGAAAAGGAAGGATGCAAATACTTGCGCTCATTGTCAGCAGTAAGAGATTTTCTACTACATGCATATTGATTTTCATGTTCAGGAAAAGATCCTACATGCTCTCGAATTAAATCTTTTCCTATCTGGTATTTTGTGGGGTCTGTTTTTGTGTAATCCTCTTTGGTCACTTGGGCTTTCACCTGCCTTTACTTTAGCTAAAAGATTTTGAAGGAGATTATGGCTTATTGCAAAAATATTGCATACTGTTTTTTGACAAATTTGTATGTTTTTCCCCACTGTCTTTTACTTCATACCTAACAGTACATTGTCTCTTAAATGTAGCAACATTTTTCACTATTCTCTTTTTAACAGGTACAATTGTCATGCACGAACACAGAAAGGCAGACTGTTCATTGTAGTTCAGCTTATAGTATCCCATAAACAGCTTTTTTTTATGTTCAGAAGCTCTCTGCAGCCAACGTTTTTACATTGATAAACACGATTCTAGAAAAAATAAATTAAATATTATAACGGTCGTTCAAATGAAAACGAAAATTTGTGTGGGGGAAAAAAAAGATGACGTGTAGGATCGTAAGTTTTTGTTTTCAACAATTGCGAAACCCCACGTGCAAATTGAACAATAGGTTGCAAGTGTTGCATCACGTGAGAAAGAACGATAGCTCGCGCTTCGAAGCTCTGCGAATGATCGCTTCGTCCAAACAACAAAATGGAGTCAACGAAACAGGAACAAAGAGTTGTAATTCATTTTTTGACATGTGAAGGAGTTTCAGTTTCTGAAATTCATCGTCGTATGCAGAACGTAAATGGAAATGACTGCCTAACCTTCACTCGTGTTTGGGCATGGAGCAAGAGTTTTTCGGAGGGACGGTCATCATTGCAAGATGATCAACGACCTGGACAAGCAGACCGCGCCATCACGGGTGATTTCAAAGCCGAAATTGACGCTGTCTCAGTGGCGGCTCATAGCTAAAATTTCTGGGGGTGCTGCGTCAGAAAATTGTAATTTTTTTTTCACGAACTAGGGAATAGCTAGTGACATTAAGCTTAAGGATCATGTAATATACTGTATAAAAATAGTATTAAAAAAAAAAAAAGACATTATATTGAATTTTATCGATAACGAAAGTGAAACTGGAGGTGCTGCAAAACAAGAGTGACAATCGATGTCGTGGTTGCTAAAACTGGCCTTAGTCGTGGAACTGTTCACGCCATTATCAGAATCATCTGCACTACAGAAAAATCTGTGCACAATGGGTCCCACATCATTTGACATCAGAACAACTTGGAGTTTGAATGGTCATGTCCCTGCAAAATTTGACTCGCTATGAACAGGAAGGAGAGAGGTTTTCTCGACGGAATCTTTACAGGGGATGAAACTTGATGCTTTCATTTCCAGCCCGAAAGCAAACGTCAAAGTCGTCAATGGAAGCATTATGAGTCATCACCCCCGAAAAAATCAAAAGCAATCGCAAACAGTACGGGGGGGGAGGCGATGTTGACCGCGTATTTTGATCGCAAAGGCCCGATTTTACTGGAATTTTGTGAAAAAGGCACCACAGTTAACGCAGCACGATATAGGGAAACACTGACGACACTGCGCGCGGCCATCAAATGCAAGCGTCCTGGACTTCTTACAGAAGGACTGCTTCTTCTCCACGACAACGCGCGACCGCACATCTCGAAAGCAACGGTAGACCTCATCAAAAAGTTCAACTGGGAAGCAATCCAGCATCATCCTTACAGTCCTGACTTATCCCCATGTGACTTTCACGTGTTTAGGGATCTCAAGAAACATCTGAAAGGCCGCAGGTTTCAGTCGGACAATGAAGTGAAGGAAGAGATTTTGGAATGGTTCCACACGCAACCGAAAGACTTCTTCCATAAAGGAATTACACAAGGAATTACGCCTTGTTACACAGTGGGATAAATGCCTTAACGCATTTGGAGAGTGTTTTTCAATTCCTTGTATACACTTTGGAGAAAATAAATAATTTTCGTTTTCATTTTTACGATCCAGTATAAGTTCTTGCAGTTCATGCATGAGCATAGCGATAGTCTCCTTCGTTTATGTAAGAGTCATTTCCATATTGGCCAGGGGAGAAAATACGTGATGCGAGTAAAGCGGGGGATCCGGTTTGCAAGGCAGGCGGAATAACCGTGTCACAAAGCGGGCAAAATAAGAAATCCGATACGGGTGAAGCGGGCGATCCGGCTTGAACGAACCATAAAATGCGGGAGAAGCGGATATCTGATGCGGACGATTCGGTCGGGCGAACCATAAAATGCGGACAAAGCAGGAATCCGGCTCGAAGGACCAAAATGTGCGGTATTAAAATGTGGTGGGTGCGGGTAGCGTAAAGCCCAGTGGCTTATCGCTAACGAGGCCTTTTCTCGTAGGGCGGTAAGGGTTGATGCGGAAGAAAGATATTCGTTAGAGTAGCGGAGCGGGTATTCATCAAGACGATCCTGATCTAAAAGAATACTTTCTTGCAAGTGGAGCGGGGTAGATCATGACGATGTTTAAAGAGTAGCGGAGCGGTATACATAAGAAGATGTACGAGACAAAAAAATAGCAGAGAAGCAGTTCTGACTTTATTGCATAAAAGAATAACAAGAAAGGCAACAAGGACTCAGTTGCACGATAACAATGTTTAAAGCAAGAGCTTGCGGCATAACATAAACTGCATCCATTCTTAGAATGATATATAACTAATTTCCTTATATCCGAAGACCATAGTTTTGTTTTGCCCATTAATTTCACAAATAGGCGATTCTTTGATAATTTTTAAATAACATTTTGACATTCTTTAAGTATTCAGACTCACCCATTCTTAGAAAAGGGGATGGGATTTAATAATTTTGTTTAAGAAATTAATTTATCCTATCACAACCGGCAGTGTATTAGTATTCTTTTTGCGTGTTTAGAGGAGGAGTGCCCTTTGGTATTTTGTTTAAAATTTCCGTGGTTATTTAAATTTCACAACAGTAAATTCCTTTGTATCACTCTCGAATATCATGGATCCTTCTTGATACCGTAGCAGAAATATGAATTAAAATCAATTCACTGAATCGTGAAGCGTTCTCTAACCTTTTAAGTCGCCTTCTTTCTTGCACCATTCCCACTAATTATCGGATGACCCTCCAATTATTTGAGCAGGATATTAATGAGTTTGGTTTTCCTACTGATTTCTCCTTCTGAAGATTGGATTTTCTTCTTAGAATGGCTCATTAGCGACTCATTAGGAAAAAGAAGGTGTTTGTTGCTTGTTTGTATCAAACACAACTTTCTTTTTCCTACATCGTGCTGTCTATTATTGATTCCTCATGAATAAACTTTGTCCATTAAATTATTAGCTGCAGTTCGATTTTTTAGAGTGCTATGTGGGATTTTTGTGTTCTTGTACTTAGGAAACGTAATTTTAGAGTGGTAACCAAAAATTACCGGATTAGATTTGTTGAAGAACTAAGTTGTTCAAAAATCTTGTGTTCAATTCCTTTCGTGATGATCGCAGCGATCCCAAAGGCTTTCTTTCTGTGTTTGGATAGATTCTGCCTTTTTGAACAAAAATAAGCAAATAAAAATAAATAGCTTAAACAAAAATAAGCAAATACCATGGAATGTACCAAGAAAAAGGGGGGGGGAACCTCTGATCCATAAAGAATAAAATTGAAATACCGGATACGCATTTCAGGTCCCAGATACCCATCTTCAGCGGGAAAGACAAAAGTGAAAAAAAATTAAAATAAAATAGCTGTGGCTTGGTTGGAGCTGGATTTCACAGACAGCTGTGAAACTCTACACGTTTCGGGGAATTTCCCTAGAGTTCTATATAACTACGTAATCCACCTTTGTTAATCATATAGGAACATCGACTAACCATACTGCAATTTGTTGGTCGTCATGACACCGTTTACCTGTTCAGTAAACAAATGACGTGTCCTTCCAAGTTGATTGTACATAGCTTTCAAATCGTTGATGTTGAAAGTTTTTTCCCCAGCCGATTTAGATACACTTATCTCATCCAGAATACAATTTTTTCAGAAATAGGAGAAAAGATTATTTCATTTTCAAAATGTGTTAAGTATATATCTGTAAAAAGGCGTGTCATTGTGAAATGGAGCAATGCGTCAACATCAAGTTTTGCTTCAAATTTGGCAAAACGGCGACGGAGACACATGAAATATTAGTGAAAGTGTACGGTGTGGAAGCAGTGAGTAAAATGTGTGTTTTTGAATGGTTTAAACGCTTTAGGACGGAAAGGAAGATATCGAGGATGAGCCGTGCTCGGGTCGACGGTCAACAAGCACAATCCCAAACAACATCCAACGAGTGAGACGGATGCTTGCGGGTGAACGGCGGCTGTCTTTGAGAATGATAGCAGAAGAATTGAAGATAAGCCGAGGCAATGTAAGCAGCATTTTTCACGAACATTTGCAAAAGATTTCTGCCCGGTTTGTACCGTACAAGCTGTCAGATGAGCAAAAGCAGCATCGGTTAGCTTTATGAAAACGAAATTGCGTTATTTTGATTTATTCGATCTTTGTTTTCCGAGGATCATCAGATTTCACAGGCTGACGCATGCATAGTCTTCACTTTAAACACGCTACCTCTATTTATAAAAAGATGACAAAGCGAATAGACTCTGGAGAACATCCTCCATATTCTCCAGAAATGGCACCTGCAGACTTCTTCTTGTTTCCCCACCTCAAAGGAGTCCTGAAAGGTCTACACTTTGCCGACATTGCGGAGATCCAACAACGTGTGACAACGGTGCTTCGAGCGATACCGAAAGAAGCGTTTGCTGACAGTTTCCAGCAGCTGTACAACCGATGTCAAAAATGTGTTGTAGCTAATGGAGATTACTTTCAATATCAGTAAAGGTATTTGTTTGTATCTCTTGTTTCCTTTATTTTATCTGACTATTCACAGGACTTTTCGAACGCACCTTGTATAACGCGCTCTCGTCAGAAGTTCGGCCAGAGAGTAAATTAAAACCAGAAACAATTCGGATGGTATAGCAGGTCGTTCTAAATTTAGAATAGTGAAGGAACTCTATGAGCAAAATGAGAAACACCAACAATGGCAGTGAATAAATTCTCCAATTATTTGAAAAAAAAACCCACTTTATTAATCGTAAAAGGAGCAATTAAAGGAAAAGGTCTTATGTTAAAATTAAAGTTATAAATCTAAGAAGATAACTATATTCACATAAACAACAGTTAGAGGTATTATTAATTATTTGTCTTGTCGTTTCTAATTGGGACAACGATTGCGCTTATTTTACAAATCAGAATACAGTTACTGAGCTTTGAGAAGAGCAATGGAAAATTTTACGCAAAATGTTTGAAAGTCACTGTTTCACGGTCACGAGTTACTTACAGTTGGAAGAATCCGAATATTTCACTTGGTGACACGCTGATCCGCTCATTCGCCTGTCGTTTCGACGAGCTACTAAGATCAGAAGCTGTGCCACGAACTAGGTTCTTGGCTCGCCACTTGTGTGCCTACGACGTTTCACGCTTACTGGCTCCGACGCAGTACCGTACGTCGCAATGCCAGCCTGCCTACGACGATTTACACTCGCTGGGTTCCTACCCAGTGCCTGCCAATATTTAGGCGTTTAGACGAACGGCTAATAAGGTACCCACGCACGATCTTGCCCGGCTTGCTGCCATGCTTGCCATTCCATAACTGTCACTCCATGCTTGATTAGAATTCACCACACACGAGTCATGCCGAAACTGTCATTTTTAGGGAATTTGATTGCATTTTGTTGAACGAATTTATTTGTCAATGTCTGCTATGCAGTGATGGTGCAGTGAATTTACTTTATGAAGAAGTCTGCAGCCGAGGACGATGATAGGCCTAAAATGAAAAGGAGCATTTGGTCTAAACGCTGGTTGCAAGAAAGAAAGAAATATTCTGATGTAAATCTTCTGGGTGAACTCGAAGCTAATGCAAAGGATGACTTCCTTAACTACCTACGGATGAGTTCCACAAGTTTTCGAGAATTTCTATCCGTAGTTGCTCCTGTTATATCAAAACGAACTGGCACTTCCTGCTGCATACGTATTTGAGCCAATCAGTGCGTTTAAAACCCTGCATGTTGTAAACGATAAACTTACAAAAAAAATTCCATTTTTTAAAGAAACCTTTATATCACCATGAATATACGTGCTATATTCTTACAAATGAATACAGAGAAGTAAAAAAAGCTTCATAATCATTTGTTACAGCTATAACGCATTTCAAGCATTATTTTTTACATGGTGATCCCAAATATTATTTGTTTTCAATTTGTTGCTGGTCCCCTATTTGCCTTCGGGACAAAACCTTTGCTGAAGTATATGTCGTGTCACATGCTCTTTTAACCCTTGAAGTTTCAGGATAATTCGTCTAGTATTTTTCTATATATTCAGCAAAACGTCTAAAATCTAAAGTGTCCAGTTACTATAGAAACAAGTTAAGAGGAAAAAGGTTTTATCAAACCAAGCTTTTATAATGTTTTATTTAGTGGCAACAATACAGCTTAATTTTGCAACAATAAACAATAGATACATTTACTCTCGCCATAACGAAATGTCCAATTGTTACAACAATCAATTTGTAGTAATGAGTTAGTACCATTAGAACACGAACCAATGAACCGATTTGAAAATTTTTTTCTTTATCATAAATTGCCATCGATTCTGCAGAAGTGTGTCAAATTGCAGCTCCCTAGCTTGTCGGAAAGTTGGTTTAATATTGATTACAAGATTTGACCTAAACAAACTAACACAGCAAAGTTAATAAAAGCTTTTAAAAACGAGCCGATGAGAAAGACAGGCCTTGACGCGGGAAAGTCTCCTATCATTATAAGCTACGAACGCCACATTAAAAAGAAGGCCTGCTGACTGCGTCATCAAACGAGGGCTAATAATCCAATTTTCTTTGTTTACAACAAACAAAAAAAACACTGATTACAACAAGTGTGTTTTCGTTTGTTGTAAACAATGAAGATTGAATTGTCAGCTCTCGTTTGATGACGCAGTCAGCAGGCTTGTTTTTTTTTATCCAACGCCACCGAGAGCGCACAGAATTGTCATACATTGTTACATCACATAACCTCGTCAATTGTTAATCGTATTTCTACCAATTATAAGCCCTAAATTATAACCTAGTGTTACGCAGCGCGGACATTGAGAACCTTGTTATAGAAGAAAATAGCGAGCGCGAGCATCGTCTGCTTTGGCCCCAAAGGAGGGGAGCTGTCTATTAACAAGAAACGTAACATTTTCTCAGAAAACGAAAATATTAACAATAATATTATTAAAATCGCTGAGGAGGAGCGTCGTTGTATAGAGGGCGTGGTGGCTAAAGCTAAGTGCAGGATAGGAAAATTTACGATCAGGAGAGACGTGGACGAGATTTCCAAATGTGAGAACGTATGGAAAAAGCGTCCAACGAACATTCCTGTGAAGGGAAGTTCAAATTCTTCCAGCGAAGGTTCAAAGAGATTTTTTGGCTTAATAAGAAGTGAGTCTATACGCCGACGATGGACAGCGAATGCCTCGCCTATTAGTTAGTTCAGGCTTTTTCAGTGAAATCTTCTATCCTGCCTGTGCTCAGCATAAAGCCTTCCAATCCTGAGTTACGACCGTCTCTGCATATTGTCGACATATTCAGCAGGTTCCCTGTCGTCACAGAACGTTCTGAGCAAAGGTGTAAGCTCGTCAGTGACTGATTCTCGTCGATACGCCGTGGCATATTACAACGCCGTACTCAAGCGATATTGCAGCAAATAACCGTGGAGGAAATATGTACAGCAATTGACATTCGTTCCCGGTTCTCTACTTCGTTAGTAAGAACTATCACTGTAGTCTACGGTCTACCCAGTCATTCAAAACTACTTTTTGAGATTACGGAATTCATCCACGACGAAGGAAGCGAGGAGTCCCTTAATACTCATCGTCCCGTGGACCATACTAGTCTTCGCTGCGGAAGGCAGAGGCTACATCGGCCCGGATTCAAGATAAGTCCACAATTCTCTCTTTTCCGCCCCACTTAGCTGCCAATATTAATGAGAAACAAAAATATTTTAAATGCCACCGCGCCGCATCTCTTAATCGCCTGCCCCTCTAATATTATTGCTATCACTAAGCTCCCAGTTGCGCGTACATACCTTCTTAACGTCTGTTTTTATGTGTTCTTTATAGTTGCCGCCCGCAGCGGAGCCTAAAACGCCTTGCGTCGCCGTTTTCGTTACGGTAGGCAAGTTGCATTGTTACCCATTAGAATGTTGTTCGTGCCAATCTGCAGCTATGAACGTTTCTTCAGAAATGGACAATATTTCGAGTGATAGCAAGATTCATAAGCAGGATGAGCAGCTCTCTTAGAAAGACTGTGATAAGCTTACATTTAATCTTCTTCTTTCGTTTCACTCGACTTTGGAGTACGTTGGATCAATCACTTTTTAATGTTCTGTGCCTTTCTTTTAACCCAGTATTGCTTCATTTTTTCTGATCTTGTCTGCCTTTCTTCCTCAGAAATTTGGATAGTTCGTTTGGCTTTAACTTGGAACCTTTTCTTCACTCCTTTGGTTATTTTTTGGCTGTTTTATCAGTATGCATTTTTTCCGTGATTTGCAGTTCTTTTAAGTCCTTCTCGATTTCTTTAAACCAATTTGGTTTGGTTTTTTTGTTATAGAAGTAGTCAAAGATTTTCTTGGTTAATCTATTCGGATTCATTCTGAGAATGTGTCCAAAAAATTGAATTCTTTTTTTTCCTCATAGTGTCTGAAAGTTTTTCTATTCTTTGATATAAAACTTCATTTTGAATGTGGATGAATCTGTTATTATAGAATTTGGGACCTAATATTTTTCCTAAAATCTTCCTTTCCTTAACCTCCAGCTTTTCAATTAGACCCTGATTGTTACTAGAAAGTGTTTCCACTGCATAAAGGGCTTCTGGTTTAATTACTGTATTATAATGTCTCAATTTAGTATTCCAAGACAGAGATTTTTTGTTATATGTCTTTTATAAGTTAAAAGGCCCGCTCAATTCCAATTCTTCTAAACTCCATTGCTTTTTTTTCACCAGCATTCCAGCTTATCCATTCTCTAAGATATGTAAATTATTTAACGACAGCTATTTTTTCTTCACCCACTTTAAGATGTTTTGGTGAATTTTTAGGGTTTGTCAAAATTTTTGTCTTTTCAAAAGAAATTTTAAGACCTATTTTTTCAGCTTGTTTTTGTAATTTAAGTGTCTGTTCTTTAGCTTCTTCAAAAGTTTCAGATAATAAGGCCATATCATCTGCAAAAGCTAGGCACTTAATTGTGATGCCTTTGTTCTTAGTTCCCAATCGAATTCCACTATCAATCTATCTCGTCCATTCTCTGACTACTTTTTCTAAAGCGCAATTAAAAAGTAGCGGGGAGAGACCATCTCCTTGTCCTACACCAGTTTTAATTTCAAAAGATTCTGAGACTTCTCCCATAAATTTAACTTTGGAATATGTGTTGGAAAGAGTTTCTCTGATAAGATTAGTGGTTTTGTTATCTAGATTTAATTCTTTAAGCACATGAAAAAGGGATTCCCTGTCTATAGAATCATATGCTTTTTGAAAGTCAATGAACGTGATTACATACGATTTTGCTCTTGATTTTTGGTAAGCCATGATGTTTTTAAGGTTTAGAATTTGTTCGGGACATGACCTTCCTTTTCTAAAACCTGCTTGGTATTCTCCAAGTTAATGATCAAGTTGAGGTTCTGCTCTATTCAGTAGAACCCTGGAGAATATCTTGTATGTAACATCTAAGAGTTATATCCCTCTATAGTTATTAGGATATATTTTAGACCCTTTCTTATTCAGTGGGTAAATAAGAGCTGTCTTCCATTCCTCAGGGATTCTTTCATTTGTCCAAATTTCTTTAAAAATGTTTCGGAGAGCCTTTATGGCATGTTTATTAGCATTTTTCCAAAGTTCAGCTGTGATTTGATTTTCTCCTGACGCTTTATAATTTTTAAGATTCGCAATGATACTTTGTAGTACCTCAGTAGTTGGTGGTTCCGAATTAGGCTTGGTTATTGTTGATATGTTAAAGTTCATTCTCTCTCTAGTTTTTTCACAATTTAGAAGGTTCTTGAAATACTCTGCCAGTATTTTACAATTATCTTTATTATTGTGTGCAATATTTCCAATTTTGTCTTGAAGTTGTAAGATCGGTGGGTTGTATTTCACTATTTTTTGTTTAAAATTCTTATAGAAGCACCTTGTATTTTTTTTACTAAAATCCTCATTAATCTGGTTAAGGAGTTGGGCTTCTTGAGCCTTTTTGATTCTCCCAATGTTTTTATTCACCAGTTTTCTGATGCTTAAAAAGTTTTGTCTATTATCTTCATTTTTCTGAGATTGCCACTGTTGTTAAGCTTTCCTTCTTAGTTCAATAAAATTGTCACATTCCTCCGTCCACCATGCATGTTTTTCGGTTTTGGTTATAGGGGCTAACTGTTCAGCTTTAATTATTAGGCCTTCTTTTATTTGATCCCAGTTTTGGTGTTGCATGTCTGCAGTTGCAAGACGGAAATCTTCTGGGTTTATTATCTTCTCTGGATCATATTTTTTACTTTTAAATTTATTCGTTTGACTTTTCCTTTTAGGGATTATTTTGAGCTTAATCTTAGAGAGATAGTGATCCGAATCAAGGTTGGCTCCTGTGAGGACTTTAACATTTTGTATTTCTCATTATGGAACTTCCGTTTAATTGCTACGTGATCAATTTGAAATTCACCTAAAAGAGGATTTGGTGAGATCCATGTTTTCTGCTTTCTAGGTAACCTTTTAAAGAATGTTGATTTCAAGATCATGTTGTGTGTTTGACAAAGTTCTACAAGTCTAATGCCATTTTGATTGGTTCTATTATGTGCCGGGTATTTTCCAACAATATTTTTTTTATTTCTTCTCCTTTTCAACCTGAGCATTGAAGTCCCTATAAGTATGATGTTGTGTTTTTCTGGAATTTTTTGAATAACATCGTCAAGTTGGTCCCAAAAGAGTTTCACCCTTTCTTTATTCCTTCTATTGTCTTCATTTATAGGTGCATGTGCATTTACAACAGTGTAAACTCTATTTGCAGTTCTAAAGGTAAGAGTCGATAATCTTTCAGATTGCGATTGAAAATTAATAATATAATCCAAAATATTTTTGTCTATTATGAAACCAGTTCCTAGATGTGGTGTATTTTTCATAATTCTTTTGCCCTAAAGGGGTATCTGTTCCCCTAACAGGCGCGTCCCCAGGTGGCGGATAGGGGAAAGCTCGGCAGATATGCAGGTTAGATGGGAAATAAAATACCACCCGCGGACCAAAAACACTAATTTAAATCCAAATTAGGCGGCCTTTGGTCAGCGTCTGCTCTCCATGTTAGGGGCGGCTGAGGAAACCTCCAGGGCTAACGATCTTGGTTGTAATGCTGTGGCTCTTTGAGTCACCCTTTACATTTTGTTATCAATCATGGAAGAGTGTGATGTGAAACAATTTACCCCAGGTGGATAATCCACCGCACCAAAGTGCGCAAGCAGACAATCGGATTCTGGGGAGTCTGCAGCATTACATAGAGAGAAGTCGGTGCATCTTGGAACCTCAAACAAGATTAAGTTTAAGAAACCTAACTTTATAGTCATGTTCAATATAAATTCTCTTTTAAAAACAGGAAAATTAAAACATCTTACAGATACCCTTAAAAGTCAGAAAATTCTCATAACGGCCCTTCAGGAAACTAGATATATGGATGAAAAAATTTTTGATTCTGAAGGATTTAGAATTTACTTTTAATCTTATTAGAGTTTATTTATTTATTTATTTATTTATTTGCGGGTTAGTGAAAAATTACAGATATGCAATCGCACCCAACAAGGCCACTATGGTATAAACCGACAAGTTTGGCCAAGTGGGCACAAAATAATAATATAATTAGAATAAACTAATGATAAAGAACAACAATTATTAATTAAACATATATAGGTTAGTAGAAAAACAAAAGATGGAACGACCTAGTGAATTAAAATTCGGCCGACTTAACTCTCAAAATAGTAGTATAATAGTTTGGGGTTAAAGTAAATAAATAATACATTAAAAACTGAGCATTAGCATAACAATCGATAACAAAGGCTCATCTATCAATGAATTCTTAACAACTTAAAAATTCCTAAACGTTAACAAAAAGATCCTAATAAAGGATCTTCTTATTAAATGGGATGTGTTGGAGACAATAGTTGCGTAGTATTCTCCTAAAATGAGAATAAGGTACAAGGGTGCGGATTTCCAAAGGTAAAGAAGCCCATCATTTTATACCGAAGTGTGAAACACTACGATTTCGAAAATTAAGCAGGGAGACTGGAATGCGTATCTGATTTGCTGAACGGGTATCGTAATTATGGCAATCAAGATTACGCCGAATCGTGATAGGGGATGCTAACTGTAAAATCGAATTGGATGTTTTATAGATAAACGAGCATAAAGATAAAAAATAAATTTGGTAGATCGTAAGCATACGAAAAGAGGAGAAGTGGTCAGAGACTGAAGAGGATCGAGGAAGTTGCAGAAGGGTCCGAAGGAACCATTTCTGTAATTTTAGTATTCTTGTGAGATTGGTAGCTGAAGTGGCTCCTCAGAACAAAACCCCATAACATAAGCCAGAATGAATCCAAGAGTAGTAGAGTAAGAGTAAGATGTTAGTGGGAAGGTAATAAAGTCGTGAGATAATACCCTGCTTTTTATTAAGTTTAAATAATAATTTATCGATATGGGCATCCCAAGTCAGATCAGAAGACAGAGTAAGACCTAAATATGTGAAACTTCGGATAATTGAGATAGTAGAATGTCCATAATATATTGAAGCCGACAAAGGTATATTTCGCTTATTTCTCTGGTGAAAAAACCTTACTTTTGTTTTATCGATATTAACAACTAGAGAATTTTCATCACACCATTGTCTTAACTTCTCAAGAGCTAAATTAAGAGCTGAGAGCAATGAGGAAAGATTCGAGTGAGATAGCAACAGAGCTATATCGTCTGCATATAAAATTGGTTTTAAAAAGTTAAAGAAGAAGGTTGGCAGATGATTCACAAATAGGTTAAATAACAGGGGTGAAAGGATCGATCCCTGCGGGACCCCGTAGTTCCGGATAAAAGTATATGAATTTTTTCCGAGATGGGCAAGCAAATCACTGAGCCAGGAAAGTGGCAAACCGCAGATTCCATAGAAATTATTAAGTTTGTACAGTAGCAAATGGATGGGGACTGTATCAAAAGCTTTAGTAAAATCAATAAATATTGAAGTTACGTATTTATTCAATGTCATCTCGGAGGAAAGAAATTCAAGTAAGTTATAGCAAGCCGTTTCAACATTCCGATTTGGAGTGAACCCATGCTGGAATGGATTAAGAAAATTATGTTCATATATAAAATGGGAGAACCTAGTATAAAATAACTTTTCAAATATTTTAGCAAATATAGGCAAGGCGGTAATGGGACGATAGTTTCGATATTGGCTGGAATCACCTTTATTGAAAATTGGAACCACTCTGGCTAACTTCAAAGCCTAGGGATAGACACCAGTACTAATAGAGGAATTAAAAATAATAGTCAGCGGATAGTCTATGAGATGTTTGAGGCCAATAATAACAGCAGTATGAAACCCGAGAGGATCGGGAGCAGGAGAATATTTTAATTGACCGATAATATCAGAGACCTCATCACGAGTAGTTGGGGTGACATAAAAACTATGGGTTGAATTGGGGCCTTGATAAAAATAATTAAGAATGGGTGACAGAGGAATATTAGGAGAAGGGGGCAAGAGAACATTAAGAAAGTCGGATAAAGTAGAAGAAGTAAACCCATCTGGATGCGAAAATGGAGAATGAGGTAATCTGGGTCCGTGCGATAGGTCTGTTAATACACGCCATTTTTCTTTACTAGATTGGAGGCGTGAGAACAAAGATTTATAATATGCCTGTTTTGATTTATTAATTATAGATTTTACAAGATTAGAGTGACGTTTGAATTTGTTAAGCATATTAAGAGAAGAGCTTTTCCGGAATTTTTTGTAGAGGTTATTCTTCTTTTTAATAAGCAATAATAAATCAGGGGTTATCCAAGGCTTATGGACATTGGTTTTGGGAGAAATATTAGGGTGAGATTTAAAAGGGAAATACCGATCGTAACCAAACTGGAAATTAGAAAGAAATGACTCAAATAATGAGTTAGTATTAGTAGACCTTGATAGAATAGAGTTCCAGTTTGATAGAAGGAGATAAGATTGAAAAATTGCAATTCTATTCGGAGAAATTACTCGTGAAAAGCGATTATTTCGAGTGGTAATATGAAAGGACAGGTTAAAAATAGTAAGCATTGGGAAGTGATCGGTAATCGCCCAATCCAAACAAGCACTAATACCTCGTAAGAACAGAACTAAAATTAGAAAAACAAGAATCTATGGCAGAATAGGAGTTATGATAGGGAGAATAGTGTGAGAAAGAAAAAGTCGTAGGTAAAAGTCCAGAACAAAGGATAGGATCCAAAATAAGATTTAAGGAGGAGGAAGGCTTATTAAAGTCAATGTTAAAGTCACCCACTAACACAACTGTTTTTCCTGAAATTTGAAAGTTAAAAAGCGCAGAAGCTAAGAACTTACAAAAAACGGAGAAATTTCCAGAAGGGGGGGGGGGGCGATAAATTGACATAATGATTACGTTCTTATTAATTGTAAGGGTTAAAGCCTCATAATCGGGTGTGACCAGACTATAGTCTGGTAAAGTAAAAGAAGCGAACTCAGGAGGTAAACACAAATGCCTCCGCCCCGCTTATTACTATGGCCAACTGAAACAGTCTGGTAGCCAGAAATATCCGAAATCTCACAATCATCATAAATCCAGCTCTCAGTGAATATTAAAATAAATAGTTTAGGAAAATTATTTATTTATTTATTTATAAATGTTACCCGCCATCAATTGCAGTTAAATTACGATTGAGTAAGAATCCGTGTAACTATTTTTCCTTGTGTATATTACTTGAAGTAAAAAAAAAAAAATTTTTCATGACTGTTAACCCAACCGGTGTAACAACGAGGCCTACGAGATAACAAGGCCTGGAAGCGGAAAAGTCACCTGACCATCGGGGTGCTAGCAACAATCCAACCTTCATTGTCTCCATCTTGGATGTTAACAATCAGTATTTTTTCGTTTGTTGTAAACAATGAAGGTTGGATTGTGCTAGCACCCCGATGGTCAGGTGACTTTTTCGCTTCCAGGCCATGTTATCTCGTTGGCTTCGGTGTAACAATATATGACGTTTCGGTGATGAGGCCTTCTCTCTCAGTGGTGTTGCCTAAACATATCAATCCAAGGTGACTACTCGGATTACACTATTAGGCAACACCACCAAGACAGAGAAGGCCTGCGCACTGAAACGTCATTTATTGTTACATCAAACTAAATAGACCATTTTTAATTAATCATATTTCTACCATTAATAAGCCCTAAATTTGGCCGCAGTCCTTCTTTATCTGTGTTGGTCAGGGCATGACCACCGAGACAGAAGGCCGCTGCACTAAAACATCATACATTGTTACATCAGTCTGTCTGTCTGTTTGTACACGCCTCACACAAAAACCTCTGGGCGGATCTTGATGAAGCTTAATATGGTTATAGTTCATTGTCTGGGTCAAAATTTTTGGTACTTTTGATCACGATCAATCAGGAAGTTCTCGAGAAATTATGTTTCCTTTTATCTTCTATCATAAGAAAGGCATTGTTATTCGTATTTCAAACAATAATAAGCCCTAAATTTGCTCTTCTTATGATGGTGTAACAATGTATAACGTTTTAATGCGGAGACCTTCTCTCTCGATGATAATGGTCAAGGTTTGTTTATCTCTACATTATTCAACAAAACAAAAATTGGGAGTGCCTAATTAAATTTTAGAATTCAATTGTTAGGCATTATTGCTAAGTAAAATTAAACAATGTTTAACAATTGAAATTGGAATTTTTTCTGGCCACATTCAGTTTTTCTTTCGTTGGATAGAGTATAGCCAACACCACCTAAAGAGAAGGCCTGTAGACAGAAATTTCATGATTTTTACATCATCATACCTAGTCATAATTTAGGGCCCCTATTATTGCTAGAAATTCGATTAAAGGTGACTAGACTACGAGGCCTACGAGAGAGACATAAATAGTCATATAGCCCACGAGAAAGACAGGCCCTGGCGCGGAAAAGTCATCTGACCAATTTCCATCTTGGAGTTTAACAATCAGCAATTTTTCGTTTGTTGGAAACCATTAAGGTTACATTGTTACTCGGACTAAGATGGTCAGGTGACTTTTCTTGCCAGGACCTGTCTTTCTTGTGGGCTGGGAGATGACTACTTAGCCAACGAGAAAGACAGGCCCCGGCGCGGAAAAGTCACCTGACCACACTAGTCCGAGTAACAATGTAACCTTCATTGTTTCCATTTTGGATTTTAACAATCGATATTTTTTCGTTTGTTGGAAACAATGAAGGTTGGATTGTTGGTCAGACTACTATGATCAGGTGACTTTTCCGCGCCGGGGCCTGTCTTTCTCGTTGGCTACGGATGACTACGAGGCAACGAGATAACAAGGCCTGGAGGCTAAAAGTCACCTGACCAATTGGGTGCTAGCAACAATCCAACCTTCGGAGTTTCCAACAAAAGGAAGAACACTTGATTGTTAACATCCAAGATGGAGACAATGAAGGTTGGATTGTTGATAGCACCCAGTTGGTCAGGTGACTTTTTCGCCTCCAGGCCTTGTTATCTCATTGGCCTCGGGATGACTACTTATGACGTTTTAACAATATATGATGTTTCCACGCTCAGGCAACACAAGACAGAAAGCTTCACAACTGAAACGTCATACATTGTTACATCATCATAATTCGACTATTGTTAATCGTATTTCTACCACTAATAAGCCCTAAATTTGGTCGACTTCATAGCCAACGAGAAAGACAGGCCTGGGCACTCTAAAGTCAATGACCAGAGTGGTCTGAGCAACAATACAACTTTCAGTCTCCATCTTGGATTTTAACAATCAGGGGTTTTTCGTTTGTTGGAAACAATTAAGTTAGGGTTGTTGCTCAGACTACTGTGGTCAGGTGATTTTTGATTGCCCAGGCTTGTCTTTCTCGTCGGCTATGGCAATACCTCCTAGAAAGAAAGCCAAACAACTGAAACGTCATACATTGTTACATCATCATATTTCGACCATTGTTAACCGCATTTCTACCAATGATAAGCTTTAAATTTGGTCGACTTATGATGATGTAACAGTGTATGACTTTTCAGTTGTGAGGCTTTCTTTCTAGGAGGTGTTGGCTATGGGTCGACTTGATGATGTAACAATGTATAACGTTTTAGTTGTTTGGCTTTTTTTCTAGGAAGTGTTGGCTCATGCCTTATCTGTAAGGGGTTTTGGTATAGCTAGCTTTGATTTTTGGTTTTCAACAATCAGTATTTTTTCGTTTGCTGAACAATAAAGGTTGGATTTTAGCTCGGTACTATGGAAACTGGCATTTAGCAGGAGAAATTAGAGTTTTATATAAGATTATTTATGTTACATTAGTTGATTGTAGTGAAGCTATTTTAATTCTACATTAATCAGATGCAATTGCATATCAAACTTTTTATAGGTCTTGGAGTTCCAGAAGATAAAATTTGGGAGAAGATCCTTGCCTTGGCTTTAGATGAAAGTTCAGAGAAGAGCGATCTGACAATTGTGCCCACACTTTTCGGCGAGAGGCATTCTCCCAATCAGAGAGCGTCTGTATCCCATATCGACACGCTGAATATCACGTTAGGTAAGAAATATAAATATACTGTATTTTGGTTTCTAGATCACGCATTTGCTGTAGAACTACGAAATGAGAATTAATTTAGCGAATGATTAAAGATGATTCCTTTGTATTGTTTATTTTTAATCGATTCGGTTATACTTTCCCCAAAGTTTGCCCAAATTGACAACTACAAGAACAAAGTCATAAATTTGCTATTATTTTAAAAGTAGATGGCTGTACCGTGAGTTAGACTTCAACGCATTATTACTATTTGTTCGTACTAAATCATTTGCGAAAGAAAAAACACCAGTTAATTGCTTCGTGCCTGGTTATTCAGACGACAATGTCAAGGAAAGACAGTTAATTTTTTTCAACCATTTAAGAGAAAAAGCACTACGGAATGAGTTGAAAGTGGTTAATAAGAACAGCGAAGTCAATTCCTTTGTACGGGTGGTGTGCAGCCGGCACATTTATCAAACTCAACAATTAATCTATTGATTAAAATCCATTACTAACTAATTATAGGGTCATTCCACGAGAAATTGACCAATTTGTAAATAAATGGTTGTTTGACCATTTCAGATTTTTTTTTTATACCATGATTAACCCTAATATTCAAAAGTACAATTTAATTTGTATTTATTTTTTTATCTTCAGCCATCTTGGTTCTGGACGCATTGTATATCGATGCAGCAGGCAAAAAAAGTAGTTTCATGGATTTTGAAAAGTGGCTACCATTTCACTCCCGTATAAGATAAAACGTTTTCCAGAATCGTAAAGAGGGCATCACAAGCTTTCAGAAACTATACAGACATATTTGAAAATTTTTCTATATCATCGATTTAATCGACCTTGATATTAGCAATATTCGCGAGCGAAATTCTCATTTTGGACGACATATTAAGATGACTGGGAAATGGAGTTAAAAGTTGTAAATTTTTTTCTGAATACTATGGGTAGAGTAGTTATTACCTGTACAGTTCAAATATTTGGATTTGGCTTTTATTTGAGCTCAAAGTTGGGGAATTTTTGCCGATTTCAAGGTCAAATATCTCAAAAGGGGGACCAGGTAAAAAAACTTTAAATTTTGAAATGTTTATTTCTTGTTAAAAAATAATTTTCTTCCCGTTATATATAATAGAGTCCAAGATATTTAAATACAACAGCGTGTATTAAAAAAACCGGTCAAATTTCATGATCACTCGATAAAAAAATCAGCAAAACAATCGAGGAGAACAAAAATAAATTACAATGGCGGAATGGTACATTTGCACAGGCCTACCCCGAGATGATGTATGGATTCAAAAAGAAGAAATGAAATGTCAATGTTGCGCATGAAATTTTCGTAAAATTTCTTCCGCATAATATCACTCATTTTTATGAACGAAATAATAAATACGTAAAATATATTAGCACAAAAAAAAGAAACTAAAACTAGATTGTAGCCCCTCACACCTCTCTGAAACCGAAACTGAAAACTAGATTATAGCCTCTACACTCGCAAGAAGTTCTCGTGCTGGAGACGCGAACAGCTACGAGAGTCACGAGCATGTTAGGTCTTGCAAATTACAAGCTTGAACAACTCATTGCTTATTCGGACTTTCACCAACTGGTGGTGGTAAATGTCAGCATTTACTAAGGTGAATTTGTAAAAGCCCGAAATGGAAGCGTTTCAAAGCTTTTTTCGGTCTTTTACCACCTCACTATGGTTAATGCTAGGATTTACCGGAATTCGGGCTTTTACGGTAACATATGTATACATTTGTTCTATTTTCGACGACGACTTCTAAATAAGTCGAATACTTGTAGAATTTAAGCACGATCAAACTTTCGCGTGTTTCTTTCGCGATCTGAAACAACCGGATGTTGCTAATACCAATCCATAACCGGTTGCGCGCTCTGGTGACGCAACTGCAAATCCATAATATACAACCTCATATTGTGGTAGTAGAAATAGTGGAGTGTCCGTAATATATTGGTGGCGACAGAGGTATATTACGCTTATTCCGCTGATGGAAAAACATTACCTTTGTTTTATCAATATTAACAACTAGTAAGTTTTCACTACGCCATTGAGAGCAAAATAGTAATATTAGTATGAGACAACAACAGAGAAATATCATCTGCATATAAAATGGGTTTAAGAGTCGTAAAAATAGATGGCCTATTGTTAAATGTGGCTAATTAATGTTAGGGCGATTGTTAAAAATGGCTAATCTATAGTAAATCGATGATAGGTTAACGAACAAGTCACGTAGCGAACATTGTCTTGGAACGAATTAAGTTCGTTAACCGATCACCCACTGTACTGTATTGATACCCTGCTTCCGGCATTTGAAATCAAATTCCTAAATGCTTCAGGAATTTTGCAAACCATTTTATTATTTCTTTTCCTCATTATTTTCCTACTTATGAATAGGAAATTGTACGTGCGTAATGAACAAATGAAAGGAGAACCAAATGCTCGACTTCGATTGACGGGAGGGCAAAATAAATTAAAAAGAGCCTACTTATTTAAACGAATGGAGACGACAAGCATTCCAGAAGTAAAAATAAAAGTCTCCTATGCCGACGATGTTTTCGAGGTTATCAAAGAATGCTGTGCCTACGAAGTCGACGAATTATAAAGTAGCATAGGCAAGGAGCTACTTATTTGTCTTTCCATGTATAGGCAAACCGTAAGATCTAGAGCCCTGAGTGTAATGATCGATTAGCAAATAACTAAATAAATAAATAAATAAAATAAAAAAAGGAAATTCAAGTGATAATTCTTGGACAGGGGAAATATGATATTAAGTCATGTCTGGGAATTAACGTCTTTTTTATGTTGTTACTTCCCTTTTTTTTTTTTTTTTTTAATTGATCATTCCACTCAGGGCCCTAGATTTTACGGCTTCAATACACGTCTGTACACTGTACATATGCCCCTAAAATGTTTAATTAAACATTAATATAATATTTGGGCTGGAGTTATGGGGTCAATTTCCTTGAATTCAGGTCGGAAAGAGGAGTTGATTTCTTGTTTTATTTTTAACCGTTGTGATACATTTGTTGGCGGATTAAAAATTAATCTAACCAGCGTTGTTTTGTTTATTTCAGGTAAAGTGTGTCGTTCCTTGTGTCGAGGTGTTATAGCTAATCTACACGATATGATGTCACGTGATGATCTAATAGCCGGTGGCGTTCAGCGTATTGTGGGTAGCGGATCCGCCCTCACTCGTAATGCCGTCTTGCAAGAAGAACTGAAAGCCAGCTACGATCTTCCGGTGGTGTTCGGAGCCGGAAGTGACGCCGCATTAGGGGTCGCACTCGCCATGCTGGATTTTAATGAAGTTGAATAATATGCGACGTGTAACCTTTGAATTTCAAAAAGAATTAGCATTTTAAACTGACGGTAATTCATAAAATGAAATACATGTACAAGCAGTTCAACAAACACTCACTGCGTATAGACACATGTATTCTCTTCATCAACTGAAAACAAGTTTCGATTAAGAAGATTTTTTTAGAATTGCTTCTTCTCTATTTGTTGCTAAAATTAATTATATCATTCCCTATAATTTTAAATTTGAGTCAGAGTCTTTTAACTAGTATAAAACTCAGTTGTACTGATATTAGTAGATATTAATTATATATTAATTAGCTTTAAATTATTACAAACGTACCATCATTTTAAGTATTATTAAGTATATTCGCAGTGTTTTTAAAATGAATTGAGTGAATAATCAAATTCAAGTTAAATGTCACAATTTCATGGTTTGCAAATATACATATCATAATTTGTTCATAGAGGTTTAACATTGGTGTTACCGATTGAGACTGTTGGATCTTTTATAATGTACCGGCCAAACCCACAATGTAATGAAGAATAACTGGATATTCATTAAGTTCATATTAAGTTACCAAAACTAGAGGCCAAGAAGATTTTAAACTTGAAATGAAGTTAAGAAGCAATTAGATCTACATTTATGATTGAAAAAAAAAAGTTTATGAGTTAGGTATATTTTGAATTAGGCTTCAAGAGTAAGCCCGAAATCGAGTATATGATAGTTAATTAAGACGTTTAATACTATAAGAATTTAAAAATACAATAAGAATTATCAAAATTTTAGTCATAACTAGGGCGTTGTATTTAATACTTAGTTTTTACATTTTGTTTTCCTCTAGAGAACCTGAAATAGTCTAATGCAGAAATGTACGCTAAGGCATGCTAAATGTTAGCCTAGGTCTTTCCTTTCCGTAAGTTATGGATATTAAGCATAATTAATTACGAGATTAAATTACCCTAACTTAACATTTAATATAAATCCGAACGGAAATTATATTCTATCGAATTATTACGTTCTGTTGTGGTAGCAATGCTGATCCATATTTTATGTTTATACGAGGGCAAGTCAGTAAGTAAGTTACAAATGGATAGAGCAATGAAACAAATAAGGCTAGGCATACTGTCTTGAAAACTACTTTCATTTCTCCATATAATCTCCCTGTACAACTAATCACTTGTCCCATCGTTTCGCCAGCCTCTTAAAATCAGAAGCATGAAAGTTTTTGAGCTGGTCTCTGAACCAGGCAGTGGAAGTCGGTTGGAGCAAGGTTAAGGGCTACACGTAGGATGCTCTGAAACTTCCCATTGAATTTTCACAGCATCTCAGTTGTTTTGTTGGCAATATGATGATGCACGTTATAATGCAAAAACAACACGCCTTTGATGAGGAGCTCTGGTCGCTTCTGTCGAATGACATTACGAAATCCTCTGGTCGCATCTGTCGAATGACATTACGAAATCCTCTGGTCGCATCTGTCGAATGACATTACGAAATCCTCTGGTCGCTTTCATGAGGATTTTACAGTTGGAGTCGGCATTTGCAGTTTACTATCGCTGCCAGAATGACGTAAACAATTTGCCCTAAGGATACCAGAAGACTGAGTTTCATTTTCCCGGCGATGAAGTTGTACAAATGGAATTCACCGCCTGGTTCAGACAGCAACCCAAAATATTTTATGCTTCTGATTTTGAGGGGCTGGTGAAACGATGGGACAAGTGATTAGTTGTATAGGAGATTTTGTGGAGAAATAAAAATAGTTTTCAAGACAGTACTATATCCATTTGTGACTTACTTACTGACTTGCCCTCATATTTTAACCTTGATCACTCTCCCTTTAATTTAAAGATTGTCCTTTCAGGAACCTTTTCACAAATACTCAAAAATACATTTTATAATTCCTTATATAATTTAAAAAATTATAATTGAGATTATTAAAAGTTAAAACAGCAGCCAGATGTTTATTTGAGAAAACACCTTACAAGCATTTAGATTTGGCAACACTACTCTTCATTAAAGACAAAAACAGTTTTATAAATTACGAAGTTTCAAATTAAGAATTAGTCTTAAATTAAAATGTCTTAAAAATCACAAATTAATAATGAATAATTATCATAAAAGCTTAATAAATGTGCCGTAGAAATTAAAACAGATCCAATAGATATGGCAAAATCTTTTTTCTGTAGTGAACAAGGAACACGATTTATTGTCGAATTTTATTTGATGTTTATTTGAATCGAAAAATAGAAGGAAAAATCTTTACCTGATCTATAGTAGGCTTATCTCCAGTTATAATATCATTTGTTATTTAGTTTATTTGAACTTTCAAGAGATCGTAGTTCTGGCGTTGACATGAAAAATGTAATAAGTCAAAATTGGATTTTTCATTTTCTAACTATAAATTAATAATAAACAACTATCATGTATTTTTACGTTACACTAAAGCTATTGTATTGTGTTTTTTGAGATGTTTTTGCCAATTAATCATTTTAGAGTCCTGAAAAAAATTTGCTTCTCCTGTAGAATTTCATTTTTTTCTTTCATTTATTACCTTTTCCAAGCCAGCTCCTTAGCTTTTGCTATCATGCTTTGTAATCAACGTAACCAACATTTCTACATGTTTTCTAAATTGAATTTGACGGTATTTTTCTTGTCGGGAAATATCAAAATAAGGTCCCTTCAATTTCTATACCAAAATAAATGCTAATGAGAAATGTAAACTCAGGGGATGCATCTCATACGCCGAAACTACGGGAATTTTATGACAGCTTTTTGTCTAATCAAAGAAATTGGACCTCTTCATTTTAAATTGCTAATTTACATTTATAAAACGGCTTTCATTTAACGTCATACATAGCGTTTCACAAATTAAATACATAATTGGAGACTGGATAATTTATATAAATTATAATTATTGAAAAATAAAACCAGTATTAATCATAGCATTAATCACCAACCCCTGATTAAAAGAATGGGGAAGAAAGCAGAAATTGAAAAAAATCTTGTAAGACAAGAATTAACCATATCGCATTACTTAAACCGAAATGTAAGTTCGAAAGACATATCGCACTCATGGTTAATAGGACCCACTCAGCTGATATCAATGCAAAAATACTTCATATACTCTTTCTATATTGATATGCTCTGAATACAAATAAAAGAAAACCCAGTCAACTTAAGTTTAAACTTTTAAAATCTGTCTATGGGATACAAATTTAAATCACCTTCGTGGTAGAGGCGACGATCTAGATCAGGGTTGTCCAAGATTTCTGTCTGCCGGCAGCGCCCGTGCACGCGGGTAATTTTCCTTCTCCCCCTATTGCACATTACGTTGATCAGTTCCTTAAAGTCGAGTTGCTACTAATTATCAATTCGATACTGTAAAAAAGAAACCTAGACAGTTTACCATTTTATCTCCTTCGTTTTAATGTGATAATTTTCTCGGGTAGAATTGTATTTACTTTTTTCCGATACGGCACGATTGCATATTAAGCATTTAGAATCCGATCCGTGTTAAATGAAAAAAAAACAAAAAACAGATTTTCCCACTCCGGTTTAAATACTGGTTCAGTGATTTAATGCTTGCGCGGAAGGCAGTGGCTACGTACAGTGCAACCTTGTACGCCTTCCGTTCATTGTTGGGCATTAATCAATTAAATTTTCAATCAACTAATCAATTGATTAAAAAATTAATTGCAATTGATTTAATTGCAACTAAATTTAATTACATTAAAAAATTAATTGCAAGTTACAATTAAATTGATTGCAATTAATATACTTTAGTTGCATTGTACAATTAAATCAATTGCAATTAAAAATTTTTGCAATTGAAGTAATTACAATTAATATTTTTAATTGTAGCGAAAACAATTAACAATTTTAATTAACTTTACAAATTATCCAACTTCTGAATTTAGCCTGTATATATATATGATTATGCCATATCTTTAGAAAATTAGTTGAATTTATTCTTTTCTTCCTTCCTTCCCTCCCTCAATTTTTTAAATGCAACCTTCAAACATTCGTTTAAAATCATTCAACCAACAACCTCTGCTACAACTTTGTTGGATTCAACTGTAAGTATAAAAATCCTAGCTTATCCTAATAATTATAATTTTTCAAGAGAAAAGTAATGCCCTATATAACACCTATCAATTATTTAATTAAACTTTATTGTGAAATTAAGGAGTTCCCAAATCGAACATTGTTTGTGAATGAACTGTGAAATCCCATCAAACTGTCAAGATGTTAAGAATAAATGAAGAGTGCAACATTTCCTTAAACTCTTCGGATATGAGTGAAAGCTCATCACCAGTGTCCAGAAGTGAGGAATTTTCATCGCAGCCACGACTTCAGTTATTGGACGGGACTTTTTTTAAGTACTTGCCAACGCGCATAAACAATTGAAACAAACGGGGATCCTAGTAATGATGTGGTGGAGACGCCATCCAATTCCGGACAGCTGATAGTTCTCCTTCGGGCTGTAACAATGACGAGTCTAATGCTAATATCATTGTGAAATGTACAAGCAACCAGCAAATTAAAGTGAAAGGATACAATAACTGTACGTCTAATTTTCTCAGTCACATGAAGCGAAAGCATGGACAAGATTGTGTGGATGAATATAAAGCATACATTAAAAGAAAGAAAACAGAAACAACGTATGCAAATGAAGGGGCTAGTGCTTCCACAAACAAAAAAGTTAAACATGGCACAAAACAGAAAGTTTCACAGGAAATGTTTGAAGATAATATTGTCAAATATTTTATCCATTCAATGATTCCATTGACAACCGTGGAAGATCCATATTTTTCTAAACTTTTTGTAGATTTACAAACCTCAAAGATGGGTCTTAATTTAATAAGTCGGCGAACTTTAAGTCGACGTATAGAAGACTACTATGAAAATAAAATAATGATGATCAAATCGGAAATAAATAAAGTTGATTATGTGTGCACAGCAATCGACATTTGGTCAAGTAGGAAAAGAAGTTTTCTTGGTGTGACGGCGCATTGGATTACAAATGATTTACACAGGATATCGGTAGATTTAGCCTGTCACAGACTGATGGGTACCCACAGCTATGACCGACTATCTCAGGCCATACGGGAGATAAATGCTGACTATGATCTGGATGCAAATAAAATAGTTGCGTCAATAACTGATAATGGGTCTAACTTTATTAAAGCATTTAAAACATTTGGTGTGCAACTGTTTAGTATTGATATTGATACCATTGAAGCAGAAGAGAAGTTAAATAAGGACGAAGAGGAAGAGTTTATGTCAGATTCCGAATTCCCCTTGCCCGTTTCTGGAAGTATTTTGGATTTTGAGAAAGCAGAAAATCAGCTTGATGTAAATATTCCCGAAACTTCAACTAGTGAAGAACTGCTACCAGCACATTTAAGTTGTTGTGCACTAACAGATGCCAACAAAATTTTGAAAGGGAAAGACACCCTAATGTCAGATAAACATGCAGCTGTAATAAAAAAATGTAATATTTTATGGAAAGCTGCAGGTCGGCCGAAAACAGCCGAAATTATACAAGATATACTTAAGCATACATTGATTCGACCAGGTGAAACAAGATGGAACCGTTTGTTTGATGCGCTAAAGCAAATTTTGAAAATCAGAGAGAAACACTTGTTATTACATAAAGCTTTAAATATTAAAAATGCGTTAACAGACAGTGAATTTGATTATATAAATGAATATATAGCATGTGCTGCACCACTTGCAGAAGCACTCGATATTATGCAGAGTGAGACAAACACTTATTATGGAATCGTGTTACCTTGCCTTCTTGCTTTAAGAAAAAAATTGCAGAAAATTGAAAAAAAGAACAATTTTTTCTACTGCCAGCCTTTAATTGCAACTTACAGGCATAGGGTGGAGACAAGATTTAAAAATTTTTTTGATGTTAACACGCTGGAATCTGAAAATGCTATCATTGCTGCTTTGTCTTATCCACGGTTTAAAAACAAATGGCTGGCTTGCTTAAATCCTGCAGATCATGACAAAGCCTTAAAAATATTTAAAACCTGCATATCCAAACATATGCATGAACAACCAAAAGAAGTACCAAATTTACCAAAGGATACAAAAACAGAGAATACATTTTTGAATTTTGAGTCTGATTCAGATTCTGATAATTTTATGACTCAAACAAGCCGACCTTCTGATGTACCACTAACTAAAGCTGAGTTATCAATGCTCCATTTCTTTGCTGAAGAAAGCCAAGAACTGGAAATTCTCAACAGATACCCAGAAATAAAAAAAGTGTTCTTAAAATATAATACGCCCTTGCCATCATCCGCTTCAGTCGGCTTCAGCCATCATCTTTTGCAACAATGACAAATCAACCAAAAAGTCATAAAGTGTCTGACAACATGTTTGAGAAAAGAGTTGTATTAAAATATAATCTTAGCAAATTAAAGAAATAATTGTCAATACAATTTTGTGTAATCAAACCAAATTAAAAGTTATTGAAATTAAACACACGTCTTTGTCTACCATTTTCTTATCCTCCCCTTATTGTACTTATTTTCAAATGGTTACAAATTCTATGGACTGTAGCCTAATTATTGCAATAATGTCTTACACTAATATTTAAAAAAATTATTAGTAAAATACGTTTATGTTTTTAACAATTAAAATTAATTAATTGTAGCTGTAGTTTAACAATTTACAATTAATTAATTGTTAATTGTAAACTTTACAATTAACAATTAATTAATTATTAATTCTAAAATTCACAATTACAATTAATCAATTGTAATTGTTAATCATAACAACAATTAAAAATTTAATTTTTAGTTGTTAATTGCCAAAACAATTACATTTTGCCCAACACTGCCACAGATCCTATATTTTAAGCTTGGCTATGCGCCAAGTTTTCCTGGCACACGCATGCGCAATAACTACCTTGTGCCGAGACACTCTAGCTACTACCTATTGAAGTGAACTCTTCCATCTCATTTTACAGTGAGAGAACTCTACAGATTACATTTTCAGTAATCATAGGATAGGGTAGATGTACCAGTAGTTGACAGTGTACCAGTAATTGACAATCCACGATTTAAAGGCTTTTAATAAAGTAACAAAGCAAGAAAAGGGACTGGGGTTGCCACCTCTTATTAAACAACGTATTAGGCTTCCCAGAAAAACAAAAAATAGGGAACTTTGGTCCCTATTATGGCCGCAAACACGTGTCGATTGTTCAATGCCTTATCGAGTCGAAAAAACCTTGTAATGAACCACTACGCGAGGGTTTGAGTACTTGAATTTATTTCATGAATATTATGCAATATTTATTATTAATTATACGTGAACCTTTTTGTGTGATCAGAGGATAATACTTCTAGTAGTAACAGAATTTCTGATGATTAATTTTTTAACTGTTTTAATCCACCGTCAATTACTAGAACCCAGATATGTAGTGTCACTAGTAATTGTCATAACCTGTCAGTTATTGA
Organism: Rhysida immarginata; assembly: GCA_023313115.1. NCBI lineage: Eukaryota > Metazoa > Arthropoda > Chilopoda > Scolopendromorpha > Scolopendridae > Rhysida > Rhysida immarginata. The sequence continues at coordinate 40,368 of JAHWFO010049518.1, forward strand.
TAATTTTTGTGTTTTTAAAAAAGACCACAAAATATACTAATGTGGTTTAGAATGTAGGGTAATAATAAGGAAACATGATGGTTTTAAGTGTAACTTCTGAATTTGCATTTTTTCATATCATCTATTATTATTCTAATCATTCACGAGCGGGTCCCTGGCGTAGAATTAATTTTCTCGCAAACCTGGCTTGTTCCTTTTTCTTAGAGCTAGGTGCGTCCTTCTTAGGACGGCTTCTTTAGCACACAGCTAGCTGCGAGGTTACTCCCCCCCCCCCTACTGGTTCTATACATTTATATACGATGGCTTCGTCCAAATTAACCAAGCTGAAGCCGGCTAAAGAGCATTTGCTAGTGGCGGATGGTAAAACTGTGTCCTGCGAAAAGGCCTACCGGGATGCCTGCTTGGATGCTAGGTTTGCTGCTTTTGACCTAGTGTTCAACGAAATGTTAGAAGCCCTCCGGGATGAAATAAACGCTAAGTATAGTGCACTGGAGGAAAAAGTCGAATCCCTACACAAAAGTTTTGAGGAGAAGTTCGAAGGTATCAATAAGGAAATTAAGGACTCTCGTAGAGATGTCATTGACAAGATAAGTGAACTTAAGGAAGCCTTTGGGAAATGCTCCGGGACTCCAAAGGCAAGTAACTCCACGGAAGATAATCCAGTTGATAACAGCAAGGTAAGTAATGTCTTAAAAACTATTTCCTCTTCTAATAGTATGGAGTCTATGGATATAATAGAAAATAGTGACTGTTCGACAAACGGTGGCTGTAAGAGAAGTCACTCTGACGGAACTGATGAAGAAGTGGACGACAGTCCCTGGATTGGTGTCACTAATAAAAAATTCAGAAAAGGCACGAGGATCGATAACCTAAAGACCGTCTCCAGAGTAAACGACGAAGTCGTCAGCGCGACTAGAATGAGGAATCCGAAGAATGTACAAGGTCGTTCGGCTAATAAAGACCATAGGATCACGAAGAGGTATGTACCGCCAATTATCGTGCGGACTCATGGCGTCCCGTTTAGGACGATTTTAACTGAGCTCGAGAAGCATGTTCCAGTCGAAAAGATTGCCGTTCATACGGGCAGAGCTGAAACCGTCAAGGTTAAATGTGAAGATGAAGAAACACACAACAGGTTAGTCTCTGGCATTAAATCTGATAATATTTTAAAAATTCAGCATCATCAACTAAAGTCGGAGAAGGTCTTGAAATACGTAATTCGTAATGTGGATGTTACCTATGACCTCGATGACTTCCAAGAAGACCTAAAAAGAGCCAACTACTTCCCGGAAAAGTTATTCGATTGAGGAAAGCCAAAGGATCCATTGATATGCCAATGGTTTTGGTTCTACTCCCGAACACCGAACACGACCAGTCATTGAAAAACATAACACGTATTGGGCCGCTGGCAGTTTCAGTGGAGGCCTTTCGAGGGAACAAGAAGCCACTACAGTGTTACAACTGCCTGCGCTTTGGACACGTATCCATGGGCTGCACGGAAGATCCTCGTTGTAATAAATGTGCTGAGGGGCACCAGTCAAGAGATTGCCCCAAGATCAAAGGACAAGACCCCCCAAAGTGCATCAGATGTGGTGGACAGCACACATCAAGCTACACGAAATGTCCAAA
>JAHWFO010049519.1:5919-16207 GCA_023313115.1 Rhysida immarginata
AAAGATGCATATTCTTTGCTTCTCTTGGAGGAATACGAAAACCAGTTATGAGATTCACGTATTAAAAATTCCAGTTTTCGTGGCAATATTTCACACGCTTTCTCAGCACATAAATGGAGGGAATGGCATACACATTTTAAAACAAGTAAATTAGGTAGCTCTTTAGTCAGTATCGATATCGGTACCAATTCCAACCAATTTCTTAATATTCAATTTATCTGATAACAACTGATTCTTAAATTTATCTGCAAGAGATTGAGCATCGCAATTATCTAATTCTATCAGTCTGTAGAAAGTTGTAACCACCCTTTTTTGATCATTTGAAAAATATTTCAGCATCACGCAAAATAGCTTACAACATGAAATGTCAGTACTTTCATCTACAATTGCTGAATAAAAGTTATCACCTATATCATCAATTAGTTCTTCAAATAAAGAGGGTGCAATTACATGTCTTATTAGTGCAGAACATTTTGTTCTATGCATCCTGATGTTATTTAAGATCTTAGATTTACCATCTAAACTAGAAACTATTTGTGTAAGGTGATCAGCAGTTCTTAAAGAAGAATGTTCGGCGATAAAACAAGCTAACTTCAATTCTGCAATCTTCTCAGCTTCTGTTTTCCATCGTGTGAAATTTAATTGTCGACAAGATATTGCTGACTTCTCCATCTCCACGTGATTCTGATGCTTAGTACTTTTAGAATGCTTCAGTAAGGCAGCCTTATGTGCATTCAATTGACATCTACAGTATCTGCACAGTGCATGTTCGTTTGAACCAGGATATGGTGCTATCCAATCTATTACAAAAAAATTGGTAATTAACAACTCGATCCAATCGATCAAAAAAAGTGCAATTTCTTACATGTGCAATATACAAATCGTGATGTCCACATGGCGTACATTTACCTTATTAGTTATCCTTACCTTTTAATTCTTCGTCAGTCTCCCAAGACTTCACATATTTTTGGATGTATTTCTGCTTCTTCTGTGGTGGTGGTGGCATCGTTGGTTGCGATCGCGGAAAATTTTATAAAATTTGTAAAATTCCCTGACTTTTTCCGGTCGCTATATTATTTTATAAACAATCCTATATTATTATTATTATGATTATTATTATTATTTACAATATTTTTTTTATCTAAAAACGAACTGAAAGTGTTCAATCGACAATCGAACAGTGTAGTGTATCGGTATTCAAGTGGAACTTGAAGCATAGCTTCCATAATCTCACCCTTCATAATCATATTCCAAGGGAAATACACTGAGCTAGAAAAGAAGCCTGATGTACCCACAAGGGTCATCCAAAGTATGAAAGAAAATTGCCTCCTCTTGGTGGAGGAAAATTTGATTGACGACTGTCTAGACTAGAAGCAGACCACTAGTATTAGATAAAACACGACCTATGAAGTCCAGTAATCTGGAAATAAGACATTATCAATGTCTTCAAAATTAATATTAAGTATATGCCTTGGATCACGATATCTCTTTCTATGCATAGGATGCTTTAAAATGCCAGAGACTAGCCTGTTGCTATGATTTTCTATATTGGGCAGCATGGATTCCATGAGCCCTTGAACGTATTTGCCAATATGAGTCATGTTGAAGTCATTATAAATGGAGGAATTGCGAACAATTCTCCGATCTTTTTGCGCAATAGTCCTAAGGGTAACGTTTTGGAACGTTTGCAGTTCTTTCCATCTAGTTTTACATATTGTGGCCCAGACGGGCATACCATACGTCAAAATAGTCCGAACAATGACCTTATAGAGTAGGAGTTTATTATCAATGTTTAGAGCACTATTCCGGCCCAGCAGAGCAATCAAGCTAAACTTGGCTCTCCTAGCCTTATTCAACGCATAAGTTGCGTGGGGAGTCCAGGTAAGTTTAGAGTCAATAACAACACCGCATAAAATAATTGAATAATACTGGCCCCAGAACTGAACCCTGTGGGACACCAGCTTTTACTTCATACATAGGAGATAGACTATCTCCAACTCTGGCCTGAAAGAACCGGTTGGAGAGAAACGAGTGTATCAGAGTAATTATGTCTTGAGGAAATCCATCCATAATCATTTTAAAAATAAGACCATCGTGCCAGACTTGGTCGAAGGCTTTGTGTACATCGAGAAAAACGACCCCACAGTACATAGAGAGATTAAGGGGCTCATTGATATCCGCTGCGAGCCTCCATGTTTGGAGTTGGCAGGAATGGTTTGAGCGAAAGCCAAATTGTTCATCGCGGATGAGATCGTTGGCATCACAGTGCTCAATGAATCTCTTGAGAATTGTTTTTTCCAGGATTTTGGAAATTGATGGTAACAAGCTGATGGGCCTGTAGCTAACAGGATTTGCAGGATTTTGTCCTGGCTTAGGAATGCTTAAGACAACTGATTGCTTCCAAGCATCCGGGAAGTAAGTGTTCTTCCAGCAGTCGTTAATCACTTTTGCAATATCTTGAATTGTATTTGGAGGTAAATTTTTCAAAGCAGTGTTCTTAATAGAGTCTTTACCTGGAGCTTTTCTCGTTTTTAAATTTTTAATGATGCTTAGGACTTCATTTACATCAATGCTATGTTTTGGGAATTCATTGCCGTGAATACTATAGAAGCCAGTTATGCAGGATTTTACTTTCTCGGACATATCAAGTCCTATTTGCCGACCATCAGTAGGCGTGACAAACTGTTCTGAAAGTGAGCTTGCAATAAGCTGCGCTTTATCATCATCATTCGTGATGAATTTGCCATTTTGGGCTAACAGAGGTGGGATATTTATGGCTTTCTTGTTTTTCAAGGCTCGAACCATGCACCACATAGAGTTATCGTGGGTCGACAGACTCTTAACCTTATCATTCCATCTGGCTTTACGAAGTGCTTTTACCTCCTCGTGAACTCTTCTTGTGAGCCTATTATACTTGGTCTTAAGCCATGAATCACGAGTTCGGTACCACTGCCTTCTAACCTTATTCCTTTGCTCAATTAATTGTTTGATTTCTGGGGTGAGATCAAGGTGATCAGCTCGCTTCGACTCTAAAGGCGAAGCACTAGAGTCAATAGCTGCATTTATACGTTCAGTAAGCCTTTTCACATTGGTATCTATGTCGCTCGTACTATGTACGTTATTTAGTGGGTCGTCATCATTTTTGAGAATTTCTCTAAAAAATTTCCAGTCTTGTTTGAGCCTCAGTTCTTCTTTGAGGTCAATGTTTACGTTATCAAAATTTAGTGCAACTGGTTTATGGTCTGAGGATAGATCATTGACAGTATAGATACTGAATGATTTGTAGAAGCCCTTCAACAACACAATATCAAGTACATCGCTTGAAGGAGAATGATCACAATAATATGTATCATCCACAGGGCCTACTGCAATAATATCAGATTGCTTTTGCACGTAGCCATACAAAAGGACACCGTTTTGGTTATGGCATCTTGAATTCCAGTGCGAGTGCTTAGCGTTCAGGTCTCCCGCCATAATAACGGGAATATTCCCGGAAAACAGCTCGTCAAGCTCATTGGCATCGTATTTATGCTTGGGCGCATTATATAGTGCCACTAGTTTCACTTCTCCCAGTGTGGCATCAGTAATGATAGCAGAGGCAGCTTCCATTCCCATATAGTCTCGGGTTGGTTCCTCCCGATGATGAATGCCTTTCTTAATAATAATTGCTGACCCACCTGACGGGGACTTTACTGTAGTGGGAAGAATTCTGTCTTTACGATAGACACAGTAACCAGGTAGCCTGAAGTCGCGGTCTGGCCTTAAGTGTGTCTCACATAGAAATGCTATGTCTATATCCCATTGGGTTAGGAAGTTGTAAAACTCAATACGCCTCCGGGGGACCCCCCTGGCGTTCCATATTACGCCACGAAGTTTACCTCGATTTGTAATAGAATAACATCGATCAGCCATACTGTCAGTGTTTATTCGTAAGTATTCCACTCATCAGTGGCATTTTCTTGCCCAGTTCGTTTAACAAATTGCATACACTGCCAATTTGTTTATACATTTCTTGAAAATCATTCACGTTAATGCTCTTATCTTGTTTGGAGACCATTGAGGCATAGGAAATCTCCGGGGACACTTTAGCACTTTGCACTCTCCTGACTTGCGGATATTTAGGACATTTTGTGTAACTGGAGGTGTGTTGTCCATTACATCGAATACATTTTGGGGGATCTTGTCCTTTTACATTTGGGCAGTCTTTTGACTGATGATCTTTAGCGCATTTGTTACAACGGGGGGATTCCGTGCAACCCATAGATACATGGCCAAATCGCAAACAATTATAGCATTGTAAAGGTTTCTTATTACCTCGAAACATTTCAACACTGACAGCTAAAGGCCCTATGCGGGTCACATTTTTAAGTGTCTTATTGTGTTCAGTGTTTGATAACAGAACCAGAATCATGGGCATATCAATTGATCCTTTGGCTTTTTTAAGCCTAATCACTTTCTCAGTAAAGTAGTTGGCCTTTTTCAGGTCTTCATTAAAATCGTTAAGGTCATAGGTCACGTCTACATTTCGTATAACGTATTTGAGGACTTTTTCCGATTTAAGTTGATGATGCTGAATCTTTAGCACGTTATCAGCCTTAATGCCAGACACCAATTTACTATGAGTTTCCTCATCATGACACCTTATTTTGATCGTCTCTGCTCTGCCTGTGTGTACAGTAATTTGGTTCGACAATCGAACAGTGTAGTGTATCGGTATTTGAGTGGAACTTGAAGCATAGCTTCCATAATCTCACCCTTCATAATCATATTCCAAGGGAAATACACTGAACTAGAAAAGAAGCCACATGCTTTTGAATCTCGCCCAGGATTTGCTTGATTGGCTGACCGTGAGTACGTATTATGGTTGGCGGAATATAGGAGCTGCTCTTGGTATTTGGCTTTTCAACATTTTTTCGCTGTTCGGACTTGCTTTCTCGAAAAGCAACAGCGATTGTATCATTTATATCAACAACATCCTTAATGTTGTCAATTTTCAACCCTTTTTTAGCCTTTTTAGATTTTGCAGGTATCCATTTATCCGTATCATTGTATAGCCGTTTGCGATTTGTACTAATCGGGTCTTTGCCATCGTTATCGTTACTCCCTAAGCCGGAGGGGATACTTTCCATAGGCTGCGGATTCACACTCTCTGTTTCACAAGAGTCTCTTAGATAGTCAGAAGTTTCATGTGTAGGCTGATTACCTTTCATTGACAGAGCAGAGAATTGATCTTTGAGGAACTGCTCTAACTTATTAAAGTTCTTGTTGGCCTCATTACTTGCTGCAGATATTTCAGCATTCATATTAGCAATTTTATCGTGGATTTCAGTTATGTTCCTTTTTAGTGACTCGACTTTTCCTTGTAAATTATCATATTTAGTGCACATTTCTTGGCTCGAAACCTCTAGCTTATCCTTAATTATAGCATCAAAAGCTTTAACGTGCTTTACGTACTCTATCACACACGTCCACAAGTGTCTGAAGTGACACAGACGCGCGTCTGATCTCCTTTATATCTGTCATTGGAATGTCTCATTTGCATGTACAGGGTGGCGCTGGTGGCGCCCCCTATAAGTTGTAACCTTGAAACTTAAATCAATTGAATAAATACCATAGCTGAATACACTGTCCAAATTTCATTCATCTAACACAAGTCCTTCGTGGTGTTGGGATTTTTTTTCCGCCAGTGTATAAAGCTCACGGGCAAAGCCAAGGAGATAGTCCAAAACTCAGGAGGGGGAGTTTATACAGTTTTCCTATGCAGTGTTGCCAGACTTTAGGGGCGATTCCGTTAAATGAGGCATTATTTCTTTTGTTACTGATTCTTGTCGGTTTTTCGTCTCGCATACGCACATTCCGAAAAAGCATAAAATCACTGAACCAGTATTTAAACCGGAGTGGGAGAATCTGTTTTGTTTTTTTATTTTCATTTAATACGGATTGGATTCTAAATGCTTAATATGGAATCGTGTGCTATCGGGAAAAGAAAATATAATTGTACCTGACATCCTTAAGAAAATTGTCACATTAAAACGAAGGAAATAAAATGGCAAACTGCCTCTTTTTTTTTTTTTCTTTTTTTCTTTTTTTCTTTTTTTTTTTTTTTTACAGTATCGAATTGATAATTAACAACTCGACTTTAAGGAACTGATCAACGTAATGTGCAATGGGGGGGAAAGGAAAATTACCCGCGTGCATGGGCACTGCCCGCGGACAGAAATCTTGGACAGCCCTGACCTAGGTGGTGTGTCAATTGAGCTCAGACCTAAGTCAAAGGTTTTCAATTAGAATGTGCAATCCATTAAAAGAATGGCAAGCATTGGCTACAATCTACAAACTTGCTATGGCAGTATATGTGTGTTTTGGCTACCTGTGTGCCTTCAGAGTGTTTGTTTTCTCGAGCAGGAAAAGCTTGGCTGCCCGGGTGTCTGCGATAGCCCAATTGGTAGAGGCGTCGGCCATGATAGTCGAGTTTCCTGGTTCCAATCCAGGTCGCAGAATTTTTCCTTCCATTTTTCGATCGCAAAACGATTCGAGGAAGTGTACGGTAACCCTCTGCACTATGTGCTTATGTTTCCATATTTCTGTGCAGTCGAAAAACAATGCTCATACACCAGTTTTATGCTTAGGAACTTCAAATTCGTCACGTAAATGTTTAAGCTCGGCGATGACTGACATATATAATAAAAATCGTATACCTTCCCGTCTTCGCCGAGCTTGTCAAGGCAAAACGAAGGCGGGAAACAAAGTTGTTTCTGTTTAAAAAGTATATTCTGAAGAATTCGAACTCACAATATCAAGGCTGTCGAACACGCCATGTAACCAACTCGCCAAAGTAGCATTTTTGCAAGTAATTTTTTTATTACAAATGTGTTGTGCCCAGCGCAATCGAGCAGAGGCAATAAATAAGCAACATTAAACCGGTGCACCCCACTTCATCGAAGGCACACATCCTCGAATCTCACTTCCTCGAAAAACCACGGCCCACGGGGATGGTTGGAGGAGAGCAATATGATTTGTTATATTGATGTGAATAATTATTTTTCATTATGATACTACTTTTTTGAACGAAACTATATTTTATTGATATGGAATATTATATTAATGATCGAAAATTACGTTTTATTTATCAAAAAAAGCTATAAATCGATAAAACATAATTAAAACTGAAAAAAAAACTACACGTAGTAATGTAGACAATTCATTACCTATGTCATGACGTAGCGCGCAAAGCGGTAAAAACGCAAAACAGCATTGCATATTGCACAATGTTTTTATTTATTATTTTAATTCTTACAGTAGAAAATTTCTGGCCATGCCTCAAACATAGTCTGCGACAATCCGGTTAACACGATCTTCAAACACCGCTCTGATCCGTGCCTCTCTCTCACGAATGGCTCTCCTCTGAGGTAGAGGCCGAACACCACCATATCTTCAATCCTTTCCTGGATTGTCGCGTGTTCGCGCTGTAACTCCCTGATGAATCTGAAAACTCCAATATGGGGTTGGCCGACAAAGGTGTTCCAGCGGTGGTGCCAGCCTTCCACATGGTTACTTCCTCTGTCCAGCATGGTGAATGTGCTCCACAGTGCAGGTGGAAATATCGGAGGAACGCGCCTCGTCGCCAACATCTAATACGAAAACAACTTCGCATCAAATCTGGAAAGCAATTGCTTCACGCATCGCATGCAACGATGCCATTCTTCATCGTCCTTTAGCAGCCTTAGAGCTTTTGAAGCCCCCTGGACAAGCATTCCAAACCACACAACAAAAAAGCAAACGAGACAATACGAAGGCACGAAACAAAGAAACCCACACAGCAGAAATACCACAGTCTTGGTCTGAAAAAATACGAGAATCTGTCCTACCCGGAAAAGAGTTTTGGTAATCATCGCTTACCAAAAAGTAATTTATTATCAAAAACAACTCCGAGCTCCAATTGAGAATAAACACGGGATAAAATGTCACCATTAAAATGATAATTAAAAATAAAATAATTTACCTTTCTGGTAAAAGAAACAATCACAGTTTTCTCAGAGTTAACGCGTAAATGGTTCCTGAGACCCAATCAGAAGTCAAATTGATGGCAGTTTGAAGCTTTTCAGAGTCACCAGGACACTGATTGCGTGAGAAAATTTTTATATCATCATAATGATATCATATAATAATAAAAAAAAACTACTACTACTACTACTACTACTACTACTACTAATAATAATAATAATAATAATAATAATAATAATAATAAAAACAACAGCTGCTACACAAATTGTGGCCAGTCAGTAACTTTGTCACTAGATTTAGTAACTTTTTTTTCCAAAAGTGACTTTTCAGTGACTAAAAATTTTTAGTGACTTTTTTAGTGACTTTTTTTTTCCAAAAGTGACTTTTCAGTGACTAAAAATTTTTAGTGACTTTTTTTTTTCAAAAGTGATTTTCAGTAATATAAGAATCGATTGAACCAATGGAAGATGAGAGCAGTGATGACATCATATCATTGTTTCTGCTCCTATGTTCGTATTGTAGCCAATGTGGTTTCGAGAATTGAAGCTGGCCTCCCATTGGTGCTTTATTTGTATTCTGGGGTATATATAAACGTGGTGTTCGTCGATTGTCGACCCAGCCCACGTCATCAGTCGCTTACAAAAGGCCTTGCATCAGTGCGAAGAATGGTTCGACAAATGGCGGCTGAAGCTTAGCGTTGATAAATGCAAAGCCATGTTCATCACCCGGAAACGCAGATATCCCCCAAGGCCCCTCATACTATATGGAAGAAACCTTGACTGGGTTAAGAGCTACAAGTACCTTGGCGTGAAGATTGATTCTAGATTGGACTGGAACGAGCACGTTCAATATGCTCTCAATAAGGCTAAAAGGGCGAAGTTCAGCCTAATTGCGCTTTTGGGGAGAAACAGTGCGCTTGGACTAGATAATAAGCTCTTGCTCTACAAGGTTGTGATCCGCACTATATTGCTTCACGGAATGCCTGCCTGGGCTACTATATGCAAGTCAAGATGGAAGGAACTCCAGACCTTCCAAAATATAACTCTCAGGACCATTGCTCAACTCGACAGAAGAGTTGCAAACAACTACTCCATACATAATGACTTTGGTATGGGACACATTGGTAGCTTTGTCCAGATGCTCCTCAAGAAGCTGCTCACGAAAATTGAGAGACATGATAATTCCTTGGTAGCCAATATATTGGATCATCCCTTAGCTTTTAGGGGTCCCTTAAGGTTTCGTAGACCCCGTCATGTCCTAGAAGTCAACTTTGATGATCTCAACAAGGGCGTCTTCCCTGACTACTGGATCTCCTAACCCGCACTTGTCCGGGGTTATCACTACGTCAATCCACAATCCTAGTCCTCGTCCTACAAGGTAAGGACGCTATCCTCAGGATGACTCAAGAGGGTGATTAGGCTTCTCCTCTATCTCAGTGTAATTCCCCTGGTTACTCTTAGGGCGAGTGTGTTATGGAAGCTCAGCTACCGGACCGCTCATGTCCTTTTCACTTCACTGTTCGATTGTCGATTGTCGATTGGCGATATAGACAGATCGATCCAGCACAGAGACAGAGAGCAGAGCACACATCACGGGTTCGAGCTACTCATAGATGGTATAGATTGGAGAAGGAATGTAATTGAAGGCACACTCTCTTAAGGTCAGCGGTTTTTTTTATATCCTATTCTTTAAGGCTGTTTTTTCTACAGATCTTATTCTGGAAAAGCCCTTTTCAGGGCTAGCAGTCTGACTATTCTTTACTGACTATTATTTTAAATTTTATCATAATGCCAGACTCAGGCAAAGCGTTAAGTGGCATTGCAAGCCAAAAAACAAGTGACGGTAAATATACATATGGCGAGATATATAAAGATGCCTGTAAAGATTACAGATTCGAAGCTTTTGATGCTATAATTAAGGATAAGCTAGAGGTTTTGCGCCAAGAAATGTGCACTAAGTATGATATTTTACAAGGAAAAGTCGAGTCACTAAAAGAGAACATAACTGAAATCCACGATAAAATTGCTAATATGAATGCTGAAATATCTGCAGCACGTAATGAAGCCAACAAGAACTTTAATAAGTTGGAGCAGTTCCTCAAAGATCAATTCTCTGCTCTGTCAATGAAAGGTAATCAGCCTACTGGTGTAACTTCTGACTATCTAAGAGACTCTTGTGAAACAGAGAGTGTGAATCCTCAGCCTATGGAAATTATCCCCTCCGGCTCAGGGAGTAATGATAACGATGGCAAAGACCCGATTAGTACAAATCGCAAACGGCTATA
>JAHWFO010049567.1:0-11811 GCA_023313115.1 Rhysida immarginata
CCATCAAGGTAAGTTTTTTCCCAATTTTCTTTTCTTTCTATAACTTGTTTCTTTCTCTCTTCCTCTACCATTCTACATTCAAATAAAACATGCTCTAAAGTTTCTACATCTTCTTTACATCCTCTACATATTCTTTCTTCCTCCCTACCATACACATTATTTCCCATCAAAATATTTCCACATCTGATCTTTAAAAATAAGATTTTTACTCCAATATTATTTTCTGTTGTTAAATATCTTTCTATTTGCCAATTTGTCATAATTTTTTTGTATATTCCACATGTTACAGAATTATTTATTCTATCCATCCTTTCCTTTAATTCCTTAGCCACAATTGTCTCCATTATTTTTTCATTTAATTCTTGTAAACTAATTTTTCTTACTCTTTTATCTTCCCACCACATCTCTCTACAATCTTCTGATATATTTTCATTTATTTTATCAATCCATCTATAACCCTTACCCCCTCTAGCCATTTTTTTAATTTCCTCCCAACATACCTTTACCAATCTATTCTCTTGCATATCTTCCATCTTTTCAATATATTTTAAAGCTTTTCTCACCAAAGTTACCTTCAACTTTACTCTTCCTATTTCAGTCAATATTATATAATTTGGTGTACTCTTTCTCAGTTCAAATAACCATTTAAAAAATTGATTTTGTATACTCTCTATTCTTTTATCTTCTTCCCATCCCCATATTTCTGCTGTATATTCAACTATACTTTTAACTAATACATCAAACAACTTTATCATTATTTTAACCTCATTCATCTTTGTTCTTTTCACCAATGACCACACCTGCTTCATTGCCAATTTTGCCTTTTCACTTATTTCTTCTTTCTGTTTCCCATAACTATTCTTAGGAGTAAACCACATACCTAAATATTTAAATTCTTTCACTATTTCAATATTTTCATTTCCCCATTTCCATTTTTCTTTTATACTGCCTTTCCCTCCCTTTTTAAACACCATCATTTTTGATTTACTAACATTTAACACCAAATCATTTTTTCTCAAAAAATTCTCTACACATTTTAGCATCCTTCCCATTTCGTCTTCGTCCTCTGCCATTAAAGCCACATCATCTGCATACATCAATTGAAAAATTTTCTCCCTTCCTATTACAATTCCGCCTTCATTACATTTTTTCAAATAAATTCCCAAATCATTCATAAATATTATAAACAGCAGAGGACTTAAGACAAACCTTGTTTTACTCCTTTAGTTATCCAAAAGGATTCCGTAACACCATTTCTAGTTTTAACTTTACATTTTGTCTCTTTATATATACTTTTAATATTTCCTAACAGCTTACCCTCTATACCCATCCTCCTTAATTTCACCCACAATTTTTCCCTATTTATCGAATCAAAGGCAGCTTTTAAGTCCATAAAAAATACTATTACCTTTTTTCTTTTCTGTATAAGTCTTAATTCTATTATACTGTTCAAAATAAATATATTATCTATTACACTTTTTCCACTTCTAAAACCCGCCTGTGTATCTTCAAGATATTCATTCTCTTCTATCCATTTTCTCAGTCTTTCTTCTAAAATATTTGTATACACCTTATAAAGGCCGGAAGTTATACTTACTCCTCTATAGTTAGTCACCTCATTTGCAATTCCCTTCTTTTTAATTGGACATATCACCACCTCTTTCCATTGATCAGGAAATTCCATTTTCTCAAAAATTTGATTATAAATCTCACTTAGTTTTGCAATTATTATTGGATCAGCATACTTCACAAACTCTCCTGGAACACCATCTAATCCAACCGCTTTCTGATCTTTCAATTTCTTTATCGCTCTCCATATTTCCATCATCGTTATCTCTTCATTATACCATATTTTCACATCTATTTCTCCTATTTCTGTACTTCTATCCATTATCTGCTCCTCTTTTCCATCCATTAACTTCATAAAATGACTTTTCCATTCCTCCTTACTAATTTTTTCACTTATACCTTGCCTTTTTCTTCTACATCTATTAATTAACTTCCAAAACGTCTTCGTATCTTTTCCTTTTATTAGCTCATTGTTCCATTTCCTCTCGTATTCTTTCTTTTTTTCTTTACACAACTCCTTAAAGTCTTTTCTCTTTTGTATAAAATCTGTCCATCCATTGTCATTTTTTCTTGCCTTTCTAAGAGACCTTCTCATTTCTCTTTTCTTTTTCACACATTCATTATCAAACCATTCCCTCCTCTCTGTATCAATATCTTTTTTTTCTCTTTTCATCTTTTCTCCTGCAAGTTTTAATATTTCTTCAATTTCTTTTATCTGTTCTGTAACTTTTCTTCTATTTTCCACTGTTTCCTTTTTGTTCAAAATCTCTCTTATATTTCTCCTATATTCCTCTTTATATTCTTCATCCCATTTATAATAGAACTCTCTTATTCCTTCTTCTTTTCCTCTATAGCTCATCCTTTCTCTCCTTCCTCTAATATACATTATTATGGGCATATGATCCGATTCATCTCTAATATCTACTTTGAAATCTTCAACCTCCTCTATTACATTTACATCAATTAGAGCGTAATCAATTATCGATTTTCCTTTACCTCCAATAAAGGTGTATTCCCCTTCCTTATCTCCTTCATACCGCCCATTTGCAATTATCCATCCTTCCTCTCCACACCATCTTTTCATCTCTTCTCCTGGTTTATTTACAGTCTTATCCTTTGATTTTCTTCTTTTAAATACAGTCTCTGGCATACACTTCCAAAAAATCTTCATCTTCATTTTGTTGTAATTCTCCCATCCTTGCATTCCAATCTCCAAATAGCAACCAATTACCTTTATCATATTTATCTCCTGTCCATGTTTTCTTCAGCTCACTTATTGATCTATCATTATAAACACCACATATATTGTACCATTTTTCATCTCTCTTTAATTTCGCAATTATAACTCCATCTTTATTTTCATATCTTAATTCCTGTACGCATTCCTTTCTTATTCCCATTATCAGACCACCTTTTGCTCTTCCTTTCTTTTTTTCCTTTACAGCATGACTAGCAAACCATTCAAAGTCATCACTCAATTTATCTTTCTTTGCCTTCCACATTTTTTCAGTCATCCAAGTTTCCTGTAAAATTATCACTTCAAAACTATATATATATTTCCACCATTCTTTATCCTTATTTATTAAGCCTGCAATATTCCACGAAATTATTTGCCACATTTGTCCCCTTTTTCCATTTTCATCTTTTTTCCATTTCTCATTCTCTTCCATTTTATCCACCTCCACCATAAATTTTTCTACTATCATTCGTCCATTTCTATTCCATTCTTCGCTTTCCCGTTTTTTGATCCAATTTCTCTTATTCTTTCTTCTTCATCATTCCATTCGAACTGCCTTCCCTCTATCACCATCTTGTTATATTTCACATATGCTTTTTTACCTTCCTTTCTCTTTTCTTTTACTATTTTTATCATTTTTTCTTTCCTGATCCTAGTTTGAACAGCATAATCTTCATCAATATAAATTTTAGTTCCCTTTAAATTCTTCTTCTCCATAAAAAGAGTTTCTTTTTCTTTTCTATTTCTTAATTTTATCACTATTGGTCTTGTTCCATTTCTCTTTTCTTTTCCCACTCTATATATTTGTTCTATTGATATCAACTTCCGTCCTAAGTACATTTACCTTCTCTTCTAACTTTTCCCCAGTTTCTCCTTCTTCCTCTTCTATACCTTTTATCACTATATTATCTTTCCGGCTTCTATTTTCCATATCTTCTATCTGTCTTTCATATTCCTTCATTTTGAATTTCATCTTCTTCATTTCTTCCCTTAATTCTTCTCTTTCTTTTTTATTTTCTATTTTATCAGTTCTTATCATCTCCTTCACTTCCTTTATTTCTTCTCTAATTACTTCATTTTCTTTTCTATTAAACCGTACAATTTCCAAAATTTCTTCTATTTTTTTTTCTAAATTATTCTCTTCTCCATTCGCCCCTTCTTCTGTTCTATTTCTTTTTTCTCTCGGTCCCTTGTCTGGTGTTCTCATTATTAAATTCGAGCTTTTAAAAGCTTCCTCCCCGCTTCTATTTTTAATGTATTCATCTAACGTACCATGGCTTCCTTTTCTTTCTCGTTCTCCCATGTTTATTTCTTTAAGTCAGAATTTCTTATCTTAGTTGTTATATTCTTATTTACCGATATTATCTTTGGAGTTATTACGTTGGTAGAAAATCATGTATTTTGTTTTCTTTAAATTAAGTTGCAAAGCATTGACAGAGCTCCAAGAAATCAGTTCACTAAGGATAGAGAATTTCTTATCTTAGTTGTTATATTCTTATTTACCAATATTATCTTTGAAGTTATGAAGTTGTATTATTATTCCAGGACAACTCCATTCACTCTGATCGCTTCTAGTAATTTCTATTATCCATCTGTTGAACTTGGTTCCAACTGGCACCCAGTACTCAGAAATGGAAAGTGCCAAAGTAAAAAAAATACGAAGAAGAGCTTCATTCAATTCACAATTAATAATACATAACTTGCTTCTGAACGATTGTAATTGAATTTCTAATTTATCTTACACATTCCTACTATATAGTTGTAGAGATAGAAAGCTTAAATAGAGAAATATACTTGCTTTAAAAAAGCAATTCAGGAGTTCATTTCTCGTGCGTTCGTTCAGTCCGCCATCTTGTGTAGACTCCCCCCCTTACTTACTTTTCATACCCGCTTATCCGTTAGGGTCGCGGGGGCAGCAGCCCTATGGAGGATCTCCAGCGATCGCAATCTTCCGCCATCAGGCGCATGTCCTCCCTGTAATACCCAAGCAACTCGAACCCAGATTCTCCATGTAGTCTAGCCACCTGGTTCTAGGCCGACCTCTTGGTCTCTTACCCACCGGCTTGGAAAATAACTGCCTAGGAAGACCAGTTTGCGGCATCTGTATCAAGCAGCCATACCGGCACAAGTGAGATTTCTCAATGCAGAGAAGTAGCAGCTCAACACCTAAAGACTCCCATATTGTGCTGCTGTGCACTCTATCTAGTAGGATAACACCTGCCACACCTCTCAGAAATCTCATTTCGGCCGCTTGTACCCGCGATCGCACTCTTTCGGTCATTACCCAAGCCTCATGACCATAGGTGAGAATGGGGACAAAGATAGATTTGAAGACGGAGAGCTTGGCTTTGTTACCCAGCTCACGTTTCGTTACCACGGATCGCGACAGTTCACCTCTGACACAGCTTGCTGCACCGATCCGAGCATCCAATTCTTTCTCTTGCCATCCATCACTCGTGAATGCAATCCCGAGATAGTTGAATTTCTCTACTTGTCTCAATGACGCTCCCCTAACATGGAGAGTGCACTGAGCAGTCTGTCTTGAAAGGACCAGAGCCTCGGTTTTAGCCACACTGATCTTCATTCCAGCTTCTTCACATTTGGCTGCAAACCGGTCTAGTGCATGCTGAAGGTTCGTGCGAGAAGACCCAAGGAGGACAAGGTCGTCAGCAAAGAGCAACCTCTCCACCAGGCAGTCTCCCACACAAACACGCTCATTGCCTCGGCTGCCCCTGTCTATCCAGTCCATAAAGATAATGAACAAGAGGGGCGATAGTACGCACCCTTGGCGGAGTCCAACACCCACAGTGAACGATCTTGACTTAATGCCATTTATCCAGACACATCACAGAGACATGATAGCAACCAGTAACCTGCCCTTGTAAAATTAATTACATATTTCAAAGTTCTGTGAAGTTAAGCAACATCAGGCACGGCTAGTCACTGGATGGGCGACCATCCGTGGCTCATGATCTTCACCCCCCCCCCCTCCGGCTGCTGTGACCATCATACAGCAGTCGTTAATCCAAGTTCATCCAGAGACCCAACTCGTCCATACAGGCCCTGGATGGACGTATTGCCCTGGATAAAATATTGGATAAAATAAAATATTGCTCTGAAATATATAAAAAATACGATAATCAATTAAATTATGTTAATTTAAGATAGACAGCAAAATGTAACTTTCCGGAGAACCGTTTGGAAAGAACTTTTTTCGCGAACTTTTTTTTTTGAGTACAGATAAATCGCAGTATGCATATGCCTAAGTATGCATGAAGAATTTGACTAAAAGTTAATTTTTAAAGCAAACTTTTATTTTTGGTTTCATGCACGTTTCCTAAATCATTTTTCAACTAAGGGACGCGATATTTTATTACTGTGAGAGATACACTTTTGGGACTATCTTGTATTAAGGATGTGCAAAAAAAAACCAAAAAAAAAACCGAGATTATCGGCAAATGTTTAGAAATTGTCGAAATCGCAATAATTGAAATATAAAAATTTTGCAGGATATTCTAAATCTCCCCTAAACGGAATAAAACTATAGAAGAGGTTAATTTCATCAATAAATTAAATTGAGAATTAAATTGAGAATTGTTCCCGAACTTCCCGGGAGAAACTGTTAATCCCCCCCCTCCCCCAATTCAGCCATCCCTCTTGCATTCTCTTCTTGTTACACTTAACCATGCACTTCTTTTTCCACTATACATTTACCTTTATTTTAGATAATTATAAAAACGATGTGGCGCATGATTAAGAATAAATACAGTTTATTTATTAAGAAAATCACAATGGAAAAAAATAACATCACGAAAGCCTGTGTGGTGAACGTTACCAACGAGTGGCCCTGATTCTCGTCGGAACGTCATGGCCATCCCTCGCTAACGTTCACTGACACCAGCTTTCATGACTTTTCTGTGTGAAATTTATAGAAGTTCTCAAACTATGGAAAACCATTTATTTATTATGTAGAGATGATACAGTAATAAATTCAGATCATGAATACAACCGAGGATGAAAGGGATAAGAAGAATCTGAATGTAATTTAAAAAAAAAAGAATCAAATAAAATTTTAGTCACAACTTTGGAGTAAAAAATTAAACTGAATGTGTGTTGTTGTTTTTTTTTAATATTTGTGTTTTATACTTTTGGTAAATGTTTACAATAATATAATTTTTGTATAAGTAATATTCACCATATTTTTTTTTCAAAACAAAATGTTTTATCGAAATAATTATGCATGTAATTATTTTATTAATATTTTTTTTTATAACTAAACTTGTTTTCACATAAAAAAATTTTTTTCCTCCAAAACGCCATGAAAATTATAGGGTCGGCTTATATTCTAGCCAATACGGTACCTTAAGTAAATAATAAAAAAAAATGTAATGAATATTTATTTCTATAGTAGAAATCGTATATTACTCAATAACAATAAGATATTTATTAATTTGTTAATAATGTTTCATGGAAAAAAAATGAAGACTATTTTAAAAACATTTTTCACCATTTTACGTAGAAAATGGTTTTCATAAATTTTTGTGATTAAAAATATGGATTTTACTCATTGAAAGCCATATGGATTGAATTTCTCATGTCTTTCATTTAGTATAAACATATCTTTATTTAATGATGCCATTTAATTCTACACAAACTGATGATGTTAGACATGATGATAGAGAACATGATTGAATGAAGAAATAACAAATAGTAAATAATATAAATTGTGTACAGTGGCGACATTGAAAGGAGAATGGTTGGATAAGGAACCAATAACAATGAAATTATAAGGAAACCTTGAGAGGAAAATTAATTAAAATATAAAGGAAAAAGTGATGTCATAACACAAACCAAAGCGAAAACGCGGACCTAGAAGAAGACTCATCCGAAGTTAACGTAAACTAAGGTATCAATAAAAAATGGAAAGGAAAGTAAATATACAAATTTGCAAAATTACAAGATATCGGATAAAGAACTTGAAATTGAATAAATATCAAAAACGGTTTGGCAATTGAGGAGGTGATCTGGAGAGGAGATCTTAGCTTTAAAGATCTCAATAGCTTTGAGAGTGGCAGTCTTGAATGGGTCATTGCATAGACGGAGAATGGTCATGATTTCACTTTGCTCTTTGGGGGGCATATCCCGTGCGGGCAAGGTGGATTGCGTAGTGTGAATTATTATGTTGTTTCTTGTAGGAGTCCATGTGTTCTTTGAATCGTTAATTGAAATTGCGGGCCGACAGGCCTATATAGTATTTATCGCAAAATCCACAGTTTAATCTATAAACTCCGGAATGGGAGAAATTGTTAGTGTGTGTTTGGATGGGGGGATTAAGAGAGCGAAAGCATGGGGTCGATGAGCGGTAAGAAACTTGGAGGCTGAGTGAGGAGAGGAAGGCGGAAAGGCAGTAAAATTGACGGCTGATGAATCGCAAGGACACCCATTTCTTGGATGGGGATGGGTGAGGAGGTTTAGGGTTGGAGAGGGCAAGTTTTCTTTGTTGGAGAATCCAGGAGAAGGTGGAAGTTGTGTAGCCATTTTTTAAGGTGAGGGCGCGTATAGTTCAGAATTCAGTGGCACAGGAAGAAGGACTGAGGGGTAACTTGAAGGCACGGTCGATGAAGAAACGGAGGAAGGCTTGTTTATTGATAGGAGGGTGTGATTAATTTATTAAT
This sequence comes from Rhysida immarginata, assembly GCA_023313115.1. Classification (NCBI taxonomy): domain Eukaryota; kingdom Metazoa; phylum Arthropoda; class Chilopoda; order Scolopendromorpha; family Scolopendridae; genus Rhysida; species Rhysida immarginata. The sequence continues at coordinate 8,482 of JAHWFO010049567.1, forward strand.
GGATTAAATTAGATGATGTGGTAGGTTTACGGTAGACAGAGAATGAAAAGCGGTGGTTGGAGGGGTCATTAGTGATGAGGATATCGAGGTATGGAAGAGAGCGGTTAGATTCGGTTTCAAAGGTGAAATGGATGTGGGGTGAGAAAGTGTTGAAAAGGTTAGCAATGTCAACGAGTGAAGTAAAACGGGAATAAAAAATAATTAGGATATCATCAACGTATCGAAGGTATGAAATAAAGGTGGATTTAGAGAGGAGGGGAGAGACAAGGGTAAGTTCAAGGTTCTGGAGGAAGACTTCGGAAAGAAAGCTACTTAATAGGAACCCTATTCCTAAAGCGGATGGTTGGGAGTAGAAGATATTATCAGAGGAAAGGTAATTCTGGTTAGAAATGACAGTGAGGATAGAGTTTAGGTCGATGTAGTCATGAGCGAGAAAGGAGGATGAGAGCAGGAGGTTTCCAAGCATAGAGAGGATTTCTGGGAGAGGGATGTTAGTATATAGGTTAGTAATGTCAAGTGGCATGAGGGAAACGTATTCATTAGTGTGGAAGGAGGAGAGAGATTCAGTAAGGGTAATGGAATTTTGGACATTTTAGGTGTTTGGCAATAGTTTAAGGTTGAAAAGAAATGAGGAGAGGGACTTAGCAACGCGATGGACAGGGGCGGGGGTGTAATTAACAACTGTAATAATATTGGGCTTGTGGATTTTGACGGGGGCATTAAGGGTAGGAGGGCGAGGGTTACGTGGAATAAGGTGTCGGAGGTATTTAAATCGGGGGATTAGTTTACGGCAAAGATGATAGACGAATGATATTTAAGGGTAGGATTGGAGAGTAAGATGAAAGAAAGTCACAGACCTTGGAAATATATATGGATCGGTAGAGGATAACGGAAGCGTTTCCTTTATCGGTTTTGAAGATAAGAGGATCAGCTTTGGTTAATTTCTTCTTTATGGTGGAGGCGGCGACAGTATCATTGCGTTGTTCGCAGGATATCTTGGCTGACGTCACATCGTTGTATTCTCTGTGGATGAGGTGTCCCGCAATGGCATGGGCTGGAGGGCGATCTTGTTGGGGTAGGAAAGTTATGGCTCGTTCGGTGTCCGTGATGATAGAGTGGAGATCAGGTTGGGTGGGTCATCGGTGGATGATGCTTAAGGCCCTTGTTTAGAGATTTTAGCTCGTCGACTGAAAACTGGATCAGTGTCAATTTGACAATATTGTCATGGGACTTGAAGTCACATTGAATACTGGAGGATTGTGTGGGAAGTAACGGATGTCGAAGGTCTTCTAGCTTCTGGCATAGCGTCATGAACTTGTGTTCTTTGAACGTCTAAAGCCTGAGTTCATCTTCTTCAATTAGTGGTATAAGAACACCGGGAGGTACAAGTGAAGAGATATGTAGATGGAGTTTGAAGACGACTTCCTTCAGGCGTTTCTTCTTAGAAAAAAGAATTGAAGTAGCTCGGCATACCCAGGTTCATATGGCGGCAGATATCGCGGCTTGGGCGGCGGTTGACTTATTCTGGATGATCACTCATGCGTATTTCAGTTCAAGGCGTTCTCTGAGGCACATTCAGTTAAACCATTCTGTATAGTAGCGGCCAACTTCCTCTTGGTGTGGAACATCTTATAGATGAGAAACGTACAATGGTTCAATAAGGGGTCCATAGTGCTGTTTCTATCGATAAAATTGGTAAAGACTTTACAACACAACAAAGGCAGAACAGAGTTTCCGACTAGTTTCGCCATTTATTCCCGGCTTAATAATTTTTTTTTATATTAATTGGAGTTATTTAGAACAAATAACATATTATTCTTTCCACTGTGTGAAAATTAAATGTATTATAATATATATTGAGAATACTGCATATAAGATTCCTTTTTTTGTTGTTGGTTTTTACCAGTATATGCCATAAATGTGGCTTAAAACCCTCTTGACCTGACTTATGCAATTTGAAAAAATCCATACAAGTATCTATTGCACATTAAAATTATTTTAAATATGTCAAAGCACATATAGTAATTGAATAACTTGAACAGTCCATATCTTATATATATTTACAAATTATGTATTAATCTTTAATTGATTATTACTATATCATTATGAAACTTTTGGAAAAATAAATACTAAATTCTTCACTGCTGCTTATTTGTACAAGTCAGAAAGAAAAATTTTAAAAGCTGATGACTTATACTTAAGATTATAGACTTCTTAAAAGGTTTTAGAACACCCAAATACCCTAATGAGATGAAAAAAATTGTTGAATGATGTCCTCAATACAACAATTAATATACAGTTAAGTTCCATAATCCTCCACAGATATTCTTTAATAGTCTAAAGGGGAGAGGCTTATTAATAGGTTAATTAATTAAATCCAGGGGAAAGCTTGTTATCATTTCATCAATAAAATATATTGAAATTTTAAAAAATATCAGACTTGGATAATATCCATGTAATAATCCACTTCATTAAAATGCTCTTAATAAGAATCTTGCAATGGCATATGGAAATAATAATATTATATACCATATAACATTTAGCTGACACATGTACTATGTCAATTATATTATCAAAATCACCAAATGTAATGTTTCCAAAACTAAGTACTTCAATTATTCTATAAAAAAATAGAATATCATAGGGATATCTTTGACAGTCCTCATTCTAACTGAAGAAATCTTAAGGAACTTTTTTTTAAAGTTATTAAACCTACTTATAAGAAGGACGTATATGTATGGTCAGGATGCTAAACAGGATATTTGCATACTTTAGTAATTTCAGAAAACAACAATTTGCCAAATTATAAAAATGTTTTGATAGATGATTTTCATTACTAAATACAGTAGTACAAATATTACACAGCTGGTTGTTAAATCTTATAAATATAGTAGACTTTTAGCAAAATGAAGTATTGCAATATATTATTGAGAATACCACAATTCACTTACGTTTTTTTAAAGTTTTTAAGGATGAAATAAGTTCATTAAAAATCATAAAATAAGGAGAAATCATTCTTAGTGTAAAATTTAATTTTTGTAAGAAAACTTGAAACAACATACGAGTTTAAATATTAAATTTATAATAACAGTATTTCATAGTATTACATAATTCAATATTTACAGGAGATCCTATCTTAAACTTTATCTGATGTATGAAATACTTGGTTTAGCATTCAAGTGGCATTTCCATTCTCTGAAAATTGAAAATGCCTTTTTGTTAATTAAATATGGAAAAAATGGTTAAAAGTACAACAGTGACTTGGGGATGAACGATGGATGTATTTCTCTCTTTTCCTGTCCAATGACTAGTTCAGGGAGGGGAGTGTAT
>JAHWFO010049570.1:5625-18659 GCA_023313115.1 Rhysida immarginata
TGGAGGCAATACCATCTGCCTCTCCACTTCAAAAGTGGGAGAGAGAGAGGAGCATATATCTCACGGCTATACGGATTTTCTTTGGACTTGTGTGTTTTTCAACTGTGGACGATTACCTGGACTGGACTTTCACTGGATTGGACATTTCATCCGTGAGTGACTTTTTGTGTGTTTTCTATTTGTGACTTTTGTCGGTGTGCCTGGCCCCAAGCGTGCCTTGGGTGTTCACGACCCGACCACCGCCAACATCGACTGCTGCGAGACGATGGACCGGATGGTACTCCTCACCTTCGATGGACGCTACGCAGTATGCGACGTAATGAAGGTCATCTACGCGAAGACTGGCATAGCTCCAAGATTACCGTCGGAGAAGCCTGCATTCATCTGTCTCCAGAAGTTGTCAGCCACGGAGGCTCGGATGCTGTGCCAGTCGGCGAACATAGCGGAGCGACTTATCGCCGCTGATTCTGTCAAGTTGGGTGATACCACGGTGCATTTCTTCCCGGCGGAGCCATCGCATCTGGTGGTGACTGTGAGAGGGGTTAACCCCCTGTTATCGAACAAGTACGTTTTGAATTTTTTTCGGGACTTTGGCGACATTTATAAGTTTTATAGACCAGATCACTCAGATACTCCCGGTCTCCAAAACGGAGATGTATTTTTGGAAATGAAACTGGAAAGAGAGATCCCCGACTCCATGCTTATGCATGGTGAAAGAATATATGTCACGTATAGAGGCATGAGAAAGTGCTGTTGGTATTGTCGCAAGAGCACTCATGTCAAGAGGGACTGCCCTCTGTTGAAGCGATGCGATTATTGTAATCGCTTAGTGGGCAGGAATCATCAATGCCCACAAAGTGCTCTTGTGGATGAACCATCAATGCCTTTTTCGGAGCATGTAGAGGCTCAAGAGGATAACTGCCAACGAACATCCCCTTATACACCTGCGGATGGAGATGAGCGTCCTTTAAATGTAGTTGATGCTCAGATGGACGAGGTCGCAAGTCACGAGGAAGACCCGAGCCTCTACATCGGTCCTCAGCTAACCATCGAAACAGAGTTTCCATCGTTATCGTTACCAGATCGCTCGACTCAACACCTGAATGCTTCTTCTCTACCGTCATCACCAACTGTAAAACCTTCTACTGGTCCGCCAACAGTGCCTGACGATTCCCATAAGACGGATGGCCAACATGCTAGACGTACCAGATCGAAGCGTCGACCATCAAGATCATCTCGGCAAAACCGCAAGAAGTCGCATTCGAACTCTGTACCGATAACATCTAAGGATACCGATAACATCGAGCGGGACCGATCGCCGAATGTCAGATCTACATCCTCTGAGAGTCAACAGTCTTTGTTGGGGTCTGGTCCGTCCTCTCCTAATAGGTCGTCAGTATGAGGATAATATCATTGAACATTAGATCCTTAGGCTCTCGGTTTAAGCAGTCGGTACTGTCCACTTTTATCGCTCTGCATTCACCAGATATTTTGCTTCTGCAGGAGGTCAAATTGGCACCCTCGCAGCCATTATATAACCTAGACAGTTTGCGCAACCGTTGGCCAAAGAGCCAATGGTTTATTAACTCAAATTCGTCATCTGGTCTAGGGGTCGTTATTGCCATCTTCGACCCCAATATCCAAGTTGCGCACAAATTGCAAGATTTCGAATGCAGAGTGATAGCTTTGGATTTATTAATAACTGGTTTTAAGCTCCGGCTGCTCAATGTTTATGTTCCTTGCCGTCCAATAGAGAAACGTAATGTTTTCGAGGAACTTGATCCCTTTTTGCTTACTTCCATTAGTTATCGCAGGCGACTTTAACTGTCACCTAGATGGTAATAACATCTTTTCCTCTGGGCCAGTGTTCTCTCTCTGCCAGCAAAGCGCGTTGTTTGATTTATGGGCAGCAATCCATAGGGAGCCTGATTTTACATTCCATCAAGGTGTCCGTCAATCTTCTCGATTAGATCTGTTTTTAATAGACAATGCGTTTGCTGATTCGCCAGGTTCTATGTCCATTGTTCCGTGCAGTTTTTCTGATCACAGCGCCATTGTTTGGAATTGGCAACCTCCGTTGAGTGCTAGAGCGGCTGCGTCTCCATCTTGTCAGTGGTTTCTGAACGTTTCTTTATTGGACAACGAGACCTATATGGATTCTTTTGTTCAATTTGTGGAACGACATCTCCACAATTTGCCTCCGACCCACTCGTGGCTGTGGCTAAAATCTAAGATACGCCGGTTTTTTAGGAAAATTGGCATAAGCGAAGCCAGGGCTCGTAAGCGTCGCCTTCTCATGCTTGAGGAGATACTTAGGTTTCTTAGAGTGTCCACTCCTAAAGAAGAGTTCGCCGCCGACATACGCCAGGTCAAATGTGAAATAATGCGTTGTTGGTAAGGAAAGCTGCGGGCGCGGCTCTAAGGGCCAAGCTCAAGTGGCTTTCTGATGTTCGGCATATGTCGTCTGCGGTGTTTGCTGAAGAGCGAGGTCGTGCGGCAATGAGATCTTGTCGCGCTTGGTGGTTGAGGGCAGGGCAGTGGAATCTGACGAAGACATCGTGTCAGCATTTCATGACCACTTTTCCTCATTCTTTGACAATCCTGTCTTCCCTTCAGAAGCCACGAAGTCTTGGGAAGAGGCTTTGCCTCCATTTGCTGACGACATTGACACAATCATTACTCGTCCCTTTGTCAGTGACGAAGTGATGTCATTTCTGTCTGCCGGGGGTCGTCTGCAGTCCAGTCCGGGTGTAGACGGCTTTCCGTACTGTTTCTACATCAAAACATGGAAGGTAATAAGGCCTTTTCTTGTTAAAGTCTTTAATTCTATTCTGTCTGACCCTTCCTCCATTTCGTCAGACTTTACAGCGGGCAGGATCATTTTGCTGCCTAAAACTCCATCTCCCGAACAGGTTTCTCAGTGGAGGCTTATTACTCTGTTGAATACAGATTATAAGGTTTTCACTGGAGTCCTGCAATGGAGGCTAAAACTTTTTGGTTCTGATTTTTTTGATCCTGGTCAATCCTGCTCCATACCATCGCGCAGGATGTCTGATAATCTTGTCGCAATTCGTTGTGTAATGGAGAAAGCGCTTCTGCGTCGTCAAACACTTGCGATTCTTAGCTTGGACCAAGAAAAGGTCTTTGATAAGGTTAACCATACCTTTTTATTCGAAATTTTGCATCACCTTCGTCTTCCCAATTTTGCCTTGGTTGTAGCCTCGCTTTACGCATCAGCCACCTCTTTCATTTCTGTAAATGGTTTGGTCTCACCTTCCTTTGCTCTCTTGAAAGGGGTCAGACAAGGGTGTCCGTTATCGCCCCTTCTGTACATTTTCTATCTTGAACCGCTGTTGCGATTTCTAAACCATCACCCGCAAGTGAAAGGATACTCCTGGCCAGCTGCGTCGATAAACATCACCACGTTAGCGTATGCCGATGATGTTGTTTTGTTTGCATCAGACCCTGATACCCTGGATGTGTATAAAAAGTGTTTTGATTTATTTAAGGATTCCACCGGAAGCTCTATTAACCTTGAGAAATCTAAGGGGATAGTTTTAGGATACTGGTCTGGTGATAATCTTCGTCGTTTTCCGATTTCTTGGGGTGATGTAATAGTTGTTAGGTTATAGCTTTTCCTTTACTTTGTCCATGGATCCGGTACATTGGAAGCCGGTAATCGATAAGTGTATGTCTCGCCTAAATAAGGCTCTTCGGTTCCCAACATCTATGCTGGTCAAGGTTCGTTTTGTAAAACCTATATTATCCCTTTATTGACAGCCAAATGTCTCTTTTCTCTGCCATCGCAGCGAAATCAAGTAATGTTGCGTAGGAAAATCTTCGATTGTGTTTGGGGCATAAATTTTAGCAGTTGTAACCATCCTTTGCGTGCAGATTTTTTGTTTGCTCCGTTTGAAAGAGGAGGGTTAGGGCTTCCGATGGTCCGTCAGCGTCTGGTGGCAGCCAGAATGGCGGCTTTGATTCGGTTGTTTTTAATTCCTCCTCCCATCTGGGCGAATTTTGTTTTCATTCACTTTCGGCTGTTTCTCAAGGTCAACCGTTTACCATTTCCGTCATCATGGCCAGCAATTGTATTGTGTCAAGAGCCGAAATTTTACAGAAATCTTCAATCGGATTTTGAGTCTTTTGTTCATGTTCTTCGTGGGGTCAGTTTTGACTCTGTGGGACTCCTAAAAGAGTCCTGGTTTTTCAATAAGTTGAAACCTGATTTGACTACGGACGTGGTCCGTTTGCATCCTAACTATCCTTGGGCATCGATTTGGAAGGTGTTAAAACTGGTATCCTTTGAAAATAATGTTTTCAATTTCCAGTGGAGGTTGTTGCACCAAGGGTTCCGTTCTTTGCAACGCCTTCGGGCGTGGGGGATTGTTGATTCAGACCTATGTCCTGATTGCAGAGTAGTGGAAACCATTCCGCATATATTTTTCGAGTGCTCACTCGCCCAAACCGTTTGGGCCCACCTCAAGCAGCACTATGGGTTGAGTGGTCTTACTTATCAGTCAGTGCGGTGCCTGTTTGATGAGTCATCCGGTGAGGCTTTCAAAATAGACCTTGCTGTTCCAATGGTGTTCGTAAATAAGCAGTTGTGGTCGGCAAGGGTTGCTAGATGTTTTGGATCTGCATACCCGCCGTCCGTTGTTTGGGAAAGGGCAGCTTACCATCTTCGGTCCTTTCTCTTGATGGAATGGAACAGACTAGGGAGGCAGAAGTTTCGTCGCCTTTTTACATCTTCTAAGCGGCTTTGTACGGTCGACAAAAATAATCAAGCATTTCATTTTACGTTTCCGTAGTCTTTGTGATGGCCTCGCCGGATTGGAGTGGGTTACTCTTAGGGGCGTTTAAACAGCTGGCGCAGCCAGTAAAGGCGGCCTGATCACTATGCTGTCCCATGTGCGCCGGGCGCCTGTAGTTGAAATCTTTTGAGGCGTTCGCTGAGGCAATTCCATCTGCCTTAGCTTCAATACAGGGAGAGAGAGGGTTTACTTTCTGGTGGATTTGTGCCTACCCGGATGGCGAAAGCAGGTAGGTGTCGGGAGTTAGCTTCCGACCAGCGAAAGCTGTGGGCCAAGTTCATGTTGCCTCGTTAGAGGTGTTTAAGTTTTTTACGTTGGGTGTAGCATTATGCCACCTGAAGATCTTTTTAGATCTTAAACTCCGTGGAGGCAATAACATCAGCCTCTTCACTTCAAAAGTGGGAGACAGAGGAGCAAAGTCGCAATAATAGCGTGCCTTTAGCGTTAGGTAGCATCGACAGGGCCCTAGTCGTTCTGCCGCGCTCGGTAGACAGTTTTGCGTCCTTTGGTAGTAAACTTTTAAAACTGTTTCTGTGTATATATGTGTGTTGTGTGCTAGCTGGCGAAGTGACTGAATTTACATTAATGTGATCTTTTGTTTTTCTAATAGCTCCCACCTACGAGAAGCTTTATCTTAAGAGTTGCCGTGCTCTATGTCTACGGTAGCCATTCGCAGTTTCTGTACGCAAGCCTACTTTCGTCTCGGTGGGTTTGCTCAGCAAACTGAAGCGATCAAGGCCCTTACGAAGATAGTAAGTGGTGCGGATTTATCAATTCCCCCAAGTAGAAGACTGTCTCCGTTTGTCGACCAAGCAAGCTTCTCATATATTATTCGTTAAGCTTTCAGTTGAGATCCTGATCATTAATACCCAGACGGGTATAGTTGTTATTATTAATTGGAACTGTTGTGATTCAGATTTAATCAATTAGCTATCCTAATTAAGAAGCCAGTGGCTTCAGTCATAATATTTAATGAAGGAGAAAATTCAATTACTTAATTATACATGTAGGAGCTGGTCTATCTCCAGCTCCACCTATCTCTCAGAAATTAAATATATAAATATAAATCAAATAAAATTGTCTCCCGCCTTTTCCCTCCTGTACACTAAACAGTTAATTTGCTCTGCTCAGTGGTTTAGTTGTGACACAGGGCTATACGATAAGCAGTATGCTCTTGTAATCCTAGAAGACTGTTCACATCCTCCTAAGAAATGATGAGAAAGTTCAAGTGGAAAGTCCTCGAGCATCCACCGTATAGCCCTGACCGTGGTCCAAGCGACTTCCATTTGTTCGGCCCTCCTAAACATCATCTCTCGGGTGAATACTTTTCTACGATGAAGCTGTTCGGTCTTCTTGATTTTGAGGGGTTTGTAAAACGATGGGACAAGTGCCTCAATGTACAGCGAGATTGTGCGGAGAAATAAAAGTAGTTTTCAGATCAGTGTTCGTGTTTGTTTCATACTTATATCCATTTGTAACTTACTTACTGACTTCCTCTCTCACGTATGTGTAAAAATGTCTAAATAACAACTATTGTTAAACTGCGATTGATATGCTATATATTTTTGTTATAATTTATAAAAAACACTGTAATATCTGAGCCCCTTAATCCATCTATATGATGCTGATTGTCACGTGCTTTTCCCAATTCAAACCCCAGAGGTAAAAAGCCATGATCAGAGAAAAGAGGGGGATAAATAATTATGGTTTCATCGTTTAATGAACGACTAATCCAATTTGAAATACAAAAAATTCAATCAATAAATAATTGTAATTGATTTGCAATTCATTAAGTAGCAGAGCTATAATTAAAGGGCTAATGTAATTTAACAATTTGAAAGTTCTCGTCCAAGCTTGCGGAAACATCAAATGAATCCTCGGGGAGAACGCAAGTCGAGATGACGCCAGGCACCTCTGTACACAAAAGCGGCAACCACGACGTGCTCAAAGAGAACACAAGAGTTACATACAAGTCTAAAAGCATTAATTAGCAACAGCTTAATATGAGAGAATGGAATTAGATAGTAAGAGCATTCAAAAGAAATAAAGTCATATGAAAGCCATATTACCGCTCGCAATGAGAAGAGCAGCCAAGCTAGGTGGAGACGATGTAGCTGAAATCGGTCCGTCGTGGCTTGCCGTGCTCGTTGATGGCGGGCGAGGCGGCGAGGAGTCCTCCTGGGGTTACTAACGTCTTGGCCCTCCTGGCTACCAGCTCGCTAGAATCCTCCTCGATCTGCCTATGGTCGAGCTTGTGGCCGCGAAGTCGTGGACATCTACTTCCAGCTGAACCTTGAGCTCTGGCTCGTCCTACTCCTTGACTGGAATGTTCAACTGCATCAATGTCGAACTTGCTTGCTCACTAAGCGTGTGCACTGCTGGTCCTGTGCCCCTATGCGCAGCAGGTAAAAGAGATCCTTTCGAGAAATTAGTGTTGCAATAAGAATTCACATTAAAGTCATTAACATAATTATTTAAGGTAGAGTATGCCCTTGAATCTAAACTGGCTTCTTCGCTGGCTCGCTCAGCAACTTCAGTTACATTTCTTTCTTTCTTTTTCACTTTAGGAATCTAAAATGGCTTTCTTTTTCACTTTAGGACAGAGGCAGAATTTATTTGAAAGAGTTCCCTCGTTATTTGAGAAAGTTCGCATTAAAACTACTTGCCAAGATTGCGATCCATCAACCGACGCACCTGAGATTTCACACCGTCGATATCGATGAGGAAATTTTGTCGGTTTCACTTTCCCATTCATACCGGCGCCGCTCAAAGGTGAAGGCTTATCATGGCATCGTCCGTCACTATCACTGGCCTTTTTTCCTTCTGCATAGCAGAAGCGAGAAGTTTCCGAGAACCTTCGCTGTTGGAGCTATGGCAGACGGTATTGCCTCAGCAGACGCCTAATCATAAGTCATGAATACTAGGCGTCTAGGCGCACATGCGATAAGAGTCACGCAGTCCATAAAGGACTGCGTTACTTATAAAAACGCCTCAAAAAGGAGACCTGTTTACAACCGATAGATATTAAAAGGCCATCGGAAAAGTGAAATGGAAAGTCTGATATCCTCCGATGATCTCGCATAAACACTTGGATGATGAAAAGCGTTTCCTAAAAGTAAACGAATATAGCCGTTGCCATTCAAGGAGAAGGAAAGATCGAAGTTGAAAGGCCACTCCTCCATACGATCGAGAGTGATGGAGGAAAAATGCCTGCGATCGACTCCAACGAGCCAGCCAAAGTTTTTATAATGAAGGCGATTGCAGTAGATAGTCCGGTTTCAATACCTCACCAGTGGAATCGTTTATGAAGAAGCACACAGGCTGACACGAGAAGTGCACGAGCCCCTAATGCTGCCTCAAACGATCCCAGATCGATTTTGCAAACGGGCACTCGTAAAAAATATGGCTGACGGTCTCGTCTACACCGCAGAGCAGACATCTAGCAGACTCGACCACCCTCCACTGGTGGAGACGTTGAAGGGAGTGAAATCCGTCATGCAACAATCGCCATGAATCAATTTGATCAATTTGAGTCATCATGATAATTGAACAAGGTTCTATCAAAAGCAAATAATTTTAATAGCTTTAGGACTGCTGCCCACGGATAATCTGGGAATAAACGAAAGATGTCGGTTGTCTCTCCTGGGTCGGTCTGCTGGAAAAACCACGATAGACGTAATGAGTCCCAATCTTGTAGATCAATGCGGTATAACATGGGCAAAAAGTCACTAAATCAAGACTGAACGTCTTGTAAAAGTTCGGTTGACGATAATAAGTAACCACTGGCAACAAGGGAGATAATGGAAGCTATTCACCTTGAAGAAGTGTAAATGTGAAAAAACAAAATTCGCCCACATGGGGGGAGGAAAAAGGAATACCCGAATTACTGTAGCAAATCTGGCAGCAACGAGATAGAGTTTAATATCGGGTAAACCTAACCCTCCTCTCTCAAAGGGGATGAACAGGAACGCTGTTCGCAGAGGATGGTGTTGCAGAACAGACGCCCCCGACACTCAGTTCACAAACGCACTACGTAGTATCTGGAAATTTTTTTCGAAGGCAAGGTAAATAGGCATTTAGATGTTAATATTGGAATCACATGTATCTTAATAAAAATCACCTTGACAAATATCGATGTTGGAAACCGAAAGTTTCTGTCAAGGCGAGTGATGCATTTCTTAGTCACTTGTTGCCAATGCATAGATTCCACAGTCGGTTGGAAAGAAAAAACATATCTGTTCAGAGGGGGGAGCAAAATAATATAATATTTAAGGGGTGATACTTTAAAGGAAACCCGAAACTTAAGAATGAACGTGGCTCGTTAAAAGACTTTTATTTTGGTTTAAAAAATGCGATATTTATTTATAAAATATCAAAATATTCTATACAAAAGAATGTTCTATACAATATGATTTAATTGAGGAATAGGCATTGCGATCTCAATTACAAAAAAAAAATATTTCTCGGAATAAAATAAAGAAATACTTGAATGCACGTTAAATGCAGCAAAACACTGTAACGAGAATTATTAATCGCTACATTCAGTGAATTAACTTTAAATATAAAAAAGAATTGAGACAGACCAATTCCTTATAAAGAATAAGGAAAAGAAATTTCAAATTCCCATTTAATGTCTAAAGAAAGACTGCGAAATGATAATCAATTATTAATGGGGAATAAGAAATTGAAATTGTGCAGCATGGCGTCCCTTGTGCGCGTTATTGTTGAAATAGCATTAAAAGAAATTTCATTATTACCTTATGGGGTAACCCTCAAAACAATGCTGCTCGGTAAAGAATCATGGCTGCCGCGAGAAAAAATTCAATAAGAAACTAAACATCGAACGGCAGGGTAAGAGCAATTTGCAGAGCATTGGAATGAAAATGATAAATGGAAGTTGAACGCCATGCTGCAGGTTAGGAACGACTGGTCAAGCCAGAAGCTGGAAGTGGTCTGACTGAAATAAAAAAAAACAGTAACCACGGAAGGAACATCAACAATTGTGGGACACACATCTTCGTGCTCACGAAAATTATTCGCGAGGGACAACTAGCTGCAGACAGTGATAATCACGTGGAGATTTTTTAATTAACATTTATTAAAACAATATATACTCAACAATCACTGTCTGCAAAACAGTAAAAAAAACTTAAAGAATAGAAAAAAAAGAAACTTAAATTATATCTATTTTTACATAAAAAATATGAGTTTTCCCGAACAATATCCTAAGACGGTAATTTGGCTACACAATGTAATTGGAAAATTATTAAGATAGTCCGCAGTCCAGTTTCCAATAACAATACCTTTAGAACTAAATTAGTCAAAAAAGAATATGAATCCGACGCAAAAAGCACTACGTCGTCAGCATAAGCCAGCGCGCGAATGTTTTATGGTGGCGTCTTGAGTTTATGGACGCAGCTGGCAGATCATATCCTCGAACATCTGCTGGCGATCCAAAAACCGCAATAATGGTTCAGGTAAAAAATATACAGGAAGGGGATTAGAGGACACCCCTGCCTGACACCTTTAAGAAGTTGGAAGGTGATAGAAGTGGAACCATTAATCTCCACACATTATGTAACCGAGATATACAGTGCGGAGATAATCGTAGCAAAAGCCCGAAGACGAAGATGACGAAACACTTCAAAGAGAAGCACGTGGTTCACTTTCTCAAAGTAAAAGGAGTATGCGATGCCATCCATACCCGGGCTGAACTGATGATGACCGTCCGCTGACAGAAACTTCTTGACTTCCTCTTTGGTAAAGGGACGTGAAATGAAGGCACTGGAATCATGCGACCTTTTTTAAAGATTGGGTGACTGAAAAATCATGAAAAGTGGGAGTGGAAAGCTGATAAGATATAATAACACTAGTCAACACACAAATGTGACTAAGACAACACATATCGTCCTTAGTAGTAATTTGTATGTAGAATCCGAATCTGCTTTTAGAATTTGTTCTATCAGGTCACGTTCCCAAGTTATGCACTGAGACTTCTATGTTAAAGTAATGGGTGTGTAGAGAGCGTCTGCATTGTTAAACTATCCATAATTTGGGGCCGCAAGGAAATTTACCAGGCCCCAAACAAAGAATGATTTAAAAATGTTTCATTGTAAAACAAGAAAGCTGTGCGTGCTCTAGAAATTTCAAAATTATCTTCGTAATCAACAGAAAAAATACTACCAAAAATCACCCATTTTCATTTTGTCACAAGAAAAATCTTAAATTTTGTTGGCCAGTGTAATCAGCATCGACTTCCCTACCTTCCACCACTCAACGGCGACATCTTTTAGAGCTAGCTCGACGTTTCTCCTCAGCAAATGCAGCCGATGACATATTTCTGACATCAACGCCCAGGTGAGTTTAGCTCTGAGCGCCAAACCAGATGCTTTCCGGATCATTAGAGCGTCGATCTAGCTCTTCACCTGACGAGTATCGCCCGCAAACTCCTCCTTTGGGATGGAATTCCGAAGGAGCCGCAGAATTTCTTGGAGCATGAGGAGATGACGACGACGTCTCGCAGCATCTATCCCAATCTTCCTGAAAAAAACGAAAGTCACAAAGCAAGAGTGGGAGACACATTGTGGCTGAACAAACTGAACAAACATTCCCCAGTATTCCTCGCTGTCAAGTAGAGAAACATTCACGAACCAGTTCTTATCGGAGGCAATGCCTGTGGAAAAAGCTGGAAAAGGAGGCTTCCATGACCACATGATGGCACTATGAACAGATGAACCTCCATGTGTCCAGGTGAACCAGCAAATACATTATCGATCAGAAATAAATAAGTCTAAGCGAGATGACAGAAAGGGTCCCTGATGGTAGGTGAACTCAGGATTGTTCCTTCGTGGAGGGAGAGTCCAAAGAACGAATAATGCATTTTGCTGACATAAAAGATGCACATGTCCAGATGAAAAAGTGTTATCGAGGTCTGGATGGCAGTTAAAATCATCAGCAATCACCACAAACAAAGACGAGTACAAATAATAGTCAATGTCATTGAAAATGTCTGTTTCTCTGCTGCAGCACACGGCGCATATGTTGAGCAATCGGAAATTGACATCAGATAATAGAATGTCTAACGAAATCATTCTGCACTCGCAGTCATCTATAGACCTTTTCAGACGTGCATTTCGCCGCTAAATGGCAGAGCAGCGTACTTCCGTCCGCCATTATGAGATGTTGACTTTTAGGGTTTCAGGCTAGAGAGTGTATGGTACTAGAACGATTTCGGCACTCGCAGGCAACCCCTTTTCTATTTCTAGCGTTTTTAGTGCTTAGATGGAAAAGCTAAACAAGCAGGGTTCATGCTGTGCCGTGTCAGGTTGCTCAAATAGCTATTTTCGATTTCGACAACGGAAGAAACAAGTTTGTGTTGCTCACGCGTCTTTACAATATGAAGACTGCCCTTGCTTGGTGCCTTTTTCTTTATTTATGTTTCCCAAAAATGATGCAGAAAAGCTGAAATGGATGAATGCAATTAACAGAAAATTTTTTTATATGTCTCAAGGAAGCCGTGTATTCGTTTCCACAAATCAATTCTTAGATGTCAGCTTTCAGTGTAGTGGTCCGGATAACCAACTTTTTAGCAACGGTTAACTAGGAATTTACATAAGAATTTATACAGAAAGTATATGCCGCTAGTGCGTTAACATTTCGTTAAGTTTTAATCCTCACTATCTTTAATGGTTAATCTTCACTATCCGCACATCACACGATGACTGATAATGCGATCAAGGTAAGTGACTTTATTTTTTAATAATAACTGGGGGGGGGGGGAGCAGACCCCCTCTAACGAACTGATATATACTCCCTTTTCTATCAAGTCACAGTAAATTGCTAAGAATTAATAGTTAAATTGATAAAAATTTCATTTACCTTGGTCGCATGATTAGTCATCGTGCGATGTGCGGAGAGTGAAGACATAACGAATCTTTATATATTTCATCTGTATACTTCACATTTTCCATCCACTCTCGAATTCTCATAAAAATAGTTGCCATGACTTATGTCTCAATCCTCGTATTAAAAAAATATATAATCTATAGACTACATATATTTTGTGTAAAACATGTGCAATAAAATTATACGAAAACTGTAAGTTTACTGAAATATATATTTCTGCATCTTGAAATTTATGTAAATATTAATCTAACTGTTTAAATGAGCAAAGATTTAACATTTTTATATTTTAAATGAGCTTTTATCTTATCTGCGATT
>JAHWFO010049576.1:230-11352 GCA_023313115.1 Rhysida immarginata
AGTAGAGTAAGGCAAGTAGCAGATCTATATTTTCTCTTTATCTGCACTTTTTACCTCCCCCAAATTTTTTCATCAAAAAATTGATTTTCTCCAAAATGTAGTATATGTAAAAAATGTAAAAAAAAAGCTCCTATCTTCTTTCCTTTCTCATCATTTCCGATTGAAAGACATATCACATCCCATATGTTGCCGTAGTTCTAAAGACCAAATGACTGCTATCCCCGTAACTTCGACCCCACTGGAACAATTGGACGTTCAATCATCGCATTATCAGCATCTCAGTTTCCAAAATATTCACATTCACACAGAATATAGTGAAAATGTATTTTTATGAAATGTTTGGATCTGCTATGCTACCAAATAAGTTAGGTGATAACCCCGGCGTGACTGTTTTTTGATTAAATTTTGCAATATCTTAAAAATAACTGACATGAAAACGCTTAGAATTAATACAGTAAAAATTCATAATGAAAATTCGAAAAAATTTTTTTAAATGCTCACAATGGATGGACCTCTCCAAATATGCCACTGCTAGCCTAAATAATTTCTTAGTCTCGTAATCTTACTTTAGATGTACACTTGATGTTGTTGCAATTTCCACTCTGCTCTCGATGTCTTGAAGCAAAACTTGGCCATTCATCACATTTTGTATTACAGCGGTCGCCGATTCTTCTATTGACATGCTTACCATTTGCTCAATACAGCACGGAGCTAAAGGATTGCTTCCTCGGTCGTCTTTCCACTCTTTCTCAATTGTCTGCTAACTCTCCATTATCTCCAGTTACTGATCATTTTTAAAGAATTTCAAGAAACTGTTAAGTACTGAATACTGTGAATTCTAAGAAAAGCCTGAATAACAGGAATTCTATGCATTATTACAAATTGAACCTTTTCTATATTGCACAAATTTGCCTTGCATTGTTGGTCATGAGATATTTCTTATTAATATGCCCTGCTATCATTATGAATATCGATTTATTATCGATAATTATTATTTTTTCGAAATCTGAAGTAGACAGTGACCTTCCTCATGTTTTGAAGGTAAAGTAAAATTTCATCAAGATCGGAATAAAACTGTAGATTTGTAAAAGAAACAAACCCACTCACAAACGAACATTCTTTTTTATATACGAGGCGCAAGCAGAAAGTAAGTTTCCCGATGTTTTCCCCTTTAAAGTAAACGTAATTAGCCGTGTCAGTTGCGCATGCGTAACAGATCTATGACGTATCAATCATATGCCAGCCGGACAGGTCCCGCCTCGTGCCAGTAGCGTAGTAGCAATGGTCCGAAATGGAAGCTCTTATTTCTTCTCCCGCCGCCTGCAAGGTTCGGTCGGTGATAAAGTTCTTGAATGCACAAAGCATTGCGCCAATTGAAATTCATCGTCAGCTCTATCAGGTCTATGGGCCGAACATCTTGAGTAAGCAGATGGTGCGTCGCTGGTGTAGGCAGTTTTCCGAAGGTCGTCAAAGTGTCCATGATGAAGAGCGCAGTGGGCGACCATCCCTCATCAATGATGATCTTGTTGAGCTTGTGCGGCAACGCGTGATGGAGAACCGTCGCTTCACGATTACGGAGCTGAGCACCCATTTTCCGCAGATATCGCGATCCTTGTTGCATGAGATTATCACTAAGCACCTGCTGTTCAAAAAATTGTGTGCCAGGTGGGTGCCGAAAAACCTGACACCCGAACACAAAATTCAACGCTTAGCAGCAGCACTGAAATTTCTGCAACGGTATCACGATGACGGCGACGAGTTCCTCGACAGGATCGTCATGGGCGATGCATTGACTTGCCATTGCGGAAATTGCGACGTGCCATTCAAAACAAGAGGCGTGGAATGCTTATTGCGGGTGTTGTGCTCCTCCATGACAATGCTCGTCCAGATACGGCTCGACGCACAGCAGCTGTTTTGACGAAATTTGGCTGGGACAATGATTGATCATCCACCCTACAGCCCTGATCTTGCTCCCAGTGATTTTCACGTTTTCTTGCACCTTAAGAAATTCCTGTCCTCCGGTGAGCGTTTTGGCAACGACGAAGAGCTGAAGACGTCTGTCACACGCTGGTTCCATTCACAGGCGGCAGAGTTCTACGACAGGGGGATACAAAAGTTGATCCCACGATACGACAAGTGTCTCAATTCTGGCGGTGGCTATGTTGAAAAATAGCTGAAACATTCCTGTACTTGTTGCCAATAAGTTTGAGTTTTTTTTTTAAATAGGGAAACTTACTTTCTGAATGCTCCTCGTATATCTTTCAATATAAATAAAGAACAATGTTTGTGTGTTTATGGGTGGGTTTGTTTTGGACAGAAATTTAATAGGAGATATATCATCATCATCATCATCATTATCATCACAGTCAACCATTTGCAATCTACTGCTGGATGAAGGTCTTCTCTAAACGCTTTCATTCTTCTCTGTTTGAAGCTTTGGATTTCCAGTTGATGCCAGCCACCTTCCTTATTTCGTCGACCCAGCTTGAATGGTGTCGTCCTCTTCGGCGTTTTAGGTCTCGAGGGTACCAATCCAGAATGACTGTGGTCCATCTCATGTCTTGTCTTCTAGCGATGTGACCAGCCCACTGCCATCTAGTATGTTTTATCCGTTCGATGACATCAATCACCTTCGTTTGGCTTCTTATCCAGCTGTTGCATTTTCGATCTCTTCTTGTAATTCCCAGCATACATCTTTCCATGCTTGTCTGTAGTCTTTGTGTTGTCCTCCTTGATAAAGTCCATGTTTCAGCTCCATAGGTGAGTGCTGGTAAAAACACACTGGTTGAAAACTTTTCGTTTCAAGCTAAGTGGCATGTTGCTCTTCAAGATAATGTTATTCTTGCCAAAAGCACTCCATGCTGTTCTAATTCGTCTGCTAACTTGATTCAGAATGTTGCCATCCATAGTGATTTCTTGTCCCAGGTAAATGTAGCTCTGTACTTCTTCAATCACAATGCTGCCTGCCATGACCTTCTGTTTTGGAGCAAATGCATTGAACATAATTTTTGTCTTCTGTGTGTTCAGTTTCGTTCCTACACGCACGCTAGCCTCTGCTAGTTCTTGCAACATTTCCTCCAATTCATAAGGACTACTACTGGTGATAACGATGTCATCGGCAAAACGAAGGTGATTAAGGAATTCACCGTTTATTCTATGTCCAGTTCAGTTCCTTGAAGACTTCCTCTAAAACTGCTGTGAAGAGTTTTGGTGAGATGGTGTCTCCTTGTCTTACTCCTTTTCTAAGGTTGGTCCTTGCTTTTCCTTTATCCAAACGAATGGTAGCAGTCGCTGTATTAAATATCTTCTGGAGAATACTAATATAGCTTCCGACTGGGGTTAACATAATTTCCGAAAAATTACATTAAAATTCTCACTGCTTTAGTTCATAATAAATGCATTTTACGAACGTGTGCAATTAACTGCAATGAAGAACAGACATTGAGGAAGGGAATCTGGAAGAATCCCCGTTCTTTCCAGAGCTTTCACTACCGTATGTGTGAACACCGAGTCGAAAGCTTTCTCAAAGTTGATGAAGGCAAAGCAAAGTGGTACTATATATTCGTTGTGGCGTTCGATAAGTTCTGTAATAACTTGAATGTGGTCAATCGTGCTATATCCGCTTCGAAAGCCCGCTTGTTCTCTTGGTTGTGCTGAGTCTAATGCTGAATCAAGTCTGTTTGTCAGGACTTTACTGAAGATCTTATAAACAACTGACAAAAGGCTGATAGGGCGATAGTTCTGGATATTTTCTCGGTCTCCTTTTTTTGAAAAATAGAACCATCATTGCATTATTCCAATCATCTGGTACGTCTGACATCTAAAGGTATTTAGTGAAAAGACTTGCCAGTAACTTGTCGAATTCTTCTCCTGCTTCCTTAGTCAGGTCAATTGTAATTCCATCTTCTCCGGGGCACTTTCCTTTCTTCATGGATTTAATAGCCTTGTCCACTTCGCCTTTCATAGCCGGTGATACTTCATCTTTTCCTTTCAGTTGGTCTGCTCTTCTTACGTCATTATCATCCTCACATTTGTAAAGTTTATTGTAGAAGTCCTCCACAATTTCTATGATTCCACTTTCATTCTTTGTGATTGTGCCATTTGCTCTCTTGAATGCAAATATTCTTCTTCTTCCAATGCAGAGCTTTCTCTTCGCAGTTTTCAAACTCTTGTTATCTTCAACCGCCTTCTTGACAAGATTGCAGTTGAACTTCCGAACATCTTCTGTAATGTGTTTCGTATTGTCTTGCAAAGCTCCGCATATTCTATTACTGATCTTGTATCTTCTCTTTTTGTCTTCATTTCTCTTCGTTTCTTCATTAATTTCCTCGTTTCTTCTGTGAGTTTCGTCTGTAGTTTGGAAACTTGTTCTCCAGCTACTTCTTCCGCTGCCTGGTTTAAGTGTTCTGTTTGTCTTTAGTTAGTGTTCTGTTGATATCTGTTATGTCATCTTCCTGGATGCCACTCTGTAAGATTTCAAAGCAATTTCGCAGTTGTAGCTGGAATTTTGTTCTGCGTTCCTGTAGGCGTGCAATGTTGATGATCTTTTTTGTGTTCCTGAAAAGTTTTCGTCTTTCTGTTCTCGTGTTTAGAGCAAGCTTGCATCTTACCAGTCTGTGGTTGCTTCCTGTATTGAAGTTGTTGAGAACAGTGTTCTTGGATCAAGTGCTTCCTATTTGCCAGAATGTAATCTATTTCACTAGTTGCTCCATTTAGGCTTTTCCAGGTCCATTTACATCTGTTCAAATAAAATTAAATTAAAAAAGACAAAATTTAATGTAGAATTAGACAGAGAGAAAGAGAGAGAGAGAGAGAGATGACTGACAAAAACAGTTGGCTTTAATTTTGTATTGTTGTAACGTTCTTTTTTCTTTTTTTTACAGTGTGTAACGATGGTGGCCTGCATCTTCCTGATTCTCATGTGTTTGCAAACTGTTCGAGTAGATGCAAAAAATAAAAATGTTTCCGTCACTACTCAACAACCCCAGAAAATGACTCTCAACGAAGCACTCTCATGGTGGGAAAAGGCAATTAAAGGTTAGAATTTACATTTAAGCCCCCACTTACTAAATTATAAAATAGAATCATAAAGGACACTAGAATGGATTGCGATATCTAACGCAAATCACTATCAACTCTTACTTGTTACTTTCATTTCATGTATTAAGTAAATTATTGAAAAATAACTCGTTCACTTCGGGCATTTTAACTTGTTAAAACATTTGCACGTACAATATTGGGTTTCAGTAGTTAGATAAGAGCGGGTTTTAAAACTTTCTTGAAGTTTCAAGTTCAGAGGAAAAAGAACTCTTAAAATCTGTTGAAGAACCTTTATCATCTTTATCCATACACCGTTTACCCTGGCTGTTGATATGCTTTCATCTATTCGTGCCTCGCCAAAGCGATCGTCGCGTGCGCTCCTTTCGTCAACAAAGCTTAAAATATAAACAGAAAGTAAATATTTTATTCATTGTGAATGTTATATGACATGCCTTTGTCTTACTATTAATAACTGTCACTGTTAGGGCACGTGCAATCGACTTGAAGCACGGCCTCCTAGAAACTGCCAGACCTGAACATGGAAAAAGATAAAACACTATTACGTCGTTCTGGTGGTGCTCGAGCCCAACAAGAGACAGAGCAGGGCACTCAAAGCTCACCTGACCATCGGGGTCCCATCAGCAATCCATTCTTCATTGTTTCCAACAAACGAGAAAAACTGATTGTTAAAATCCAATGGATTGTTGCTCGCACTGTTTATGGTTTGTTAATGGACTTCATAGTAACAATGAAGGATGGATCCCGATGGTCAAGTGACTTTTGAGTGCACAGGGCTGTTTCTCGTTGGCCTCGGCTGGTGCTATTACAGAAATAAGTTTAACGACACAATCTTAGTGCTTCAGCAATACATTATTGACGTCATTCAGCCCTGTTACGAGGCTAACGAGAAATACAGGCTACGGCACTGAAAAGTGACCTGACCAAGATAGGTCTATTAACAATCCAACCTTCATTGTTTCCAACAAAGGAAAAATACTGATTGTTAAAATACAAGATGGAAACCATGAAAGTTACATTGTTAATAGACCTATCTTGGTCAGGTGACTTTTCAGTGCCGGAGCCTGTCTTTCTCGTTAGCCTCGGCCCTGTTAGTTTCTAGAAGTCCGTGCTTGAAGGGATCCACGAAAAAGCCTGGAAAGTTGATACAGCCGAGCTAAGATACTTGATGATGATATTGTCTAAAGCAGGATTTGGAAAAATTATTGAATTTATTGAATTATGTCTTTAAAATTATCGCTCACTGCGGACGGCCGGAGGGATAAAAGCATAAACGTACGGACCAAGCGTGCATCCTAATATAAACTTTCTGGCCATTCCTCACCGGACACCTATCCAAAAGCATGGGATCGTCCGTACACGTCATACAACCTATGAAAGACGAATTAGAATACACTCATGGCAGCTACTGCACATCTAAACGACTCGAAATTAGTGCGAATTAAAGAGGAATTATCGTTGGAGCCCACAGGTTTGGGTATTCCATCCGTGATTTTTCCAGCAAGTTTCAGATAGTCTGCTCGAGAGTGAGTGATGTTATTTTGAGCGGAAGCGAGAGGGGGTTATAACATGCCAACTTAGACGCGTGTGCAGTGGAAGAAATGAGTCAAGTGTGTACTAGAAGTAAGGGAATGGGGAATCTCGGATGCAATCAACACAAAATTTTAATAATTCATAAAATCTATAATTCGCAGATATGTATTTAAATTAAAGTAATGATGGCAATAAATTATCGAAAGAATTAAACACTAAACAAATAAATATAGCACTGAGGAATTACACTATTCCTGAAACGACGTTGCACGAGCTCTGAAGACGTCAAAGCACTTTTAGTACAAAATAATGACGAAAAACACAGCTCATGCAATTCCTTGCCTAATGAGCAATAAAATTTTAATTATTGGCTAGCTTGTAGCACCACATAAATCACACAATTAATTGAAGAATCACTTTGCACATTTCATTTATTCCGAATGCAAAAGCCATTGTATGAAGTGCGTCATGCACTTTACTCAAACGATGGAGCACTAAATTGTACTAATTGCACTGGCTTGGAAATGAGTTAAATCAACACCACCTCTACCAACGCCACCTAAAAAACAAAGCTGGTCACTGCGTCATCACACCTGGGCTGACAATTTAACTTTCATTGCTTACAACAAAAGAAAAAGCACCCGATGTAATCAGCGTTTTTTCGTTTGTTGTAAACAATGAAAGTTGGATTGTCAGCCCTGGTTTGATGACGCAGTCCACAGGCAGTGAGAAGGCTTTGTTTTTTAGGTGGCGTTGCCTCTACTCAAAGCCTGAGCGCGAAAACGTCACACATTGTTATTGTTAATCATATTTCTACCAATAATAAGCCCGAAATTGTCCCTACCGTAGGTGATGTAACAATGTATAATTTTTCCGTGAGTCGCCTTTCTCTCTAGGCGGTATTTGTTTAATACGGTAGAAAATAGAGTGTTCCGAGCTTAAACAATTTTTGAAAGTCTAAATTCAGTTATACAGTACTAGCAATATTACCCGGCTTCGCCCGGGTGGAAAAGATGCGTTGAGTAATTTTATTAACGATTGTTTATGTTAAAAATTGAACTATGATTAACAAAGTATGAACGAAATGCAAGAAAATGAGGAACAGTCTAGAAAGCCTTCTCCAAACCTTACATAATCATTTTAAACCAAAAATAATGATTTATGAACAATGAACTGGGAACAAAAGAAAATTAAATTATATGTACAAAAGTAAATAATGAAAAAAAAAAAAAAATCAGCTACACAGGCAAAGTAGTTGCGCATTCAAGTCCATTTCGGTAAACGACGTTGTATGTCTTCCCCTGTGGCGCAAAAACATGTAAATTTCGACAGCTGGGAGCAAGCAACGTATAACTGACCGCGAGAGAAGCAAGCTTCCTGAAAATATGTACCTGCGACCTTGAAAGTCTGGAAAAAAATGAATAAAATGGAAACATTCTTCGTCTGGCATCGCCATCTAGTGACATGCTTTGAAAACAGAAGCCTAGCTGATATGCCCGTCGGGCGTTGCTCTGGCTGTTTGTTCCAATGACGTATATTAAAGATAGATCCCAAAACTTATTGTTAACATCGCCACCAAAGTGAAGCCATAAGGCAGTTCTGGGCAGGAGTGAGCCGTGGTGTTTTTAGCTGTGTCGTTTCTTTGTTTTTGACGATTTTGGGCCCGACGAATAATTAATTCAAAACCATTCCTCAAAGTTTCCGCGTACAACCATACAAATAGACACGAAAAAAGGATCAGGAATCACTTTCCGCAACCATAAATCGAAAATACGTACTGAAAGATGATCGAAACGAAATTGAAATTGATCGAAAAATTGTTTATAAAATATTATAAAATACTTCAAATACAAAGTTACGAAAAGATAAACTTATCATTCCGTGATCGGTGTGTGAAAGAATTATTAATCAGGTACCCTCATGTTTAGCCATGTGTTTTGCTCACTTTCGGCCATGACGGTTCTTGAAGGCAGACCTTCCCACTTCAAATATGCTGGCAGGTTTCCGGGTCTATCTTTAACATACGCCATTGGTTTGTATGATGAAATTTTGCATTATTGATGCTGAAATTAAGCTATGGTCTCTTTAATTATTATTTAGTAATTTTGCTTCTGTAAACGAAATTAGTTAATAAAATAAAATTAATATGTCAAATTAAAGTTACAATTGTATATAACTAAATTTTAGCATGGTCTTTTAATTCCCTGGTCTGTGCACACGCGCAAATTCTGTTGTTGTAGTCAGCAGTTGGATTGCTGTATTTTTGGAAGAAGCGATTTTCGTCCCCTCTGTTGCATGAATTCGCCTACATCTGAAACTTAACAATATAATTTAACGATCGTACAACGTAACAAAACTCTCAGCCTTCAGCCGATTACGTGTTCAGCAACAAATACGTAACATCAGCTGAGAGTTTCCACTTTTCGATAAAATAGTATCGCCATCTAGTGACATCCTTTGAAAACAATTCAATTTTTCGAAAAATAAGAATAACTTAAAAACATTGATATAAATACGATATAAAAAGTACCCTACTTAAAGCACAGTGACACTAATTACGTACATGGAAAATTTCGTGGAGATTCGTTGAGTATTTTCTGAGTTGAAAAAGGACAAACGTTTCAACGGACTCTGATATATATATATATACGGATAAAAGGGTACGGCTTACCACTAGTCCGCCTGATATTCGCCTTATTCACTACTATTAGAGCCGTCGAAATCTAAAGATACAGCAAATATCGCTTTCTAAAAATCCGGCTAATCCACATGGAATGATATCGTAGCCGTAATCCAATTGCGTATCAACAGTCCTTTTACGTATTGTTCCATTCTGATTTAACGCCTCTTCGGTAATTACAAAATGAACCATCTGCCAATATGGAAAGCTCTAAAATTCAAGTAGGGAGGCACGGCGTTTAATTTTACTGCCGACGCCACAATCCTTGCTGACCTGCTATTCTTCCTAGATAACGCATTTCCATCCTTTCGGCTTTTCCATTCTCTATTTTACTCCTAGTTAGTGTCCGCTCGTTACATTCAACCACCTTTGTTCCTTGTTCGAGATCTACTGCCTTTTTTTTCTAACTCCTCCACGTGCTTCCGCCTTTGGCCCATCACATTTTCAGCTTCGAGGTAGGAACTAACCTTCTCCTTCGAGAGCTTTTTTTTTTTTTTGTTTCTCTGCATCGCCCTCCGCTATTTCCCGCGAAACATAGAAATATCTCGTCTTATGATACTTCCGAACGGACCATGACACCCAATAAACCGATGAAATTGACAAATCGTGACCGACGATGCTTGAAACGTGTAGTGATGCAAACCAGTAGGCTTCGTTAGAAATGTTGACAGAAGATTTTCAATCGGCGTTGTCTAGTTATGAAAGTGATCGTACCATCCACCGGGAGATCGTCACCACTTGGTTTTCATGGACGAGCAGCAGTTCACAAGCCAATTGTCACAGCCCTCAATGCGACCCGTCGGTTACAGTGGTGCAAGGAATGCCGCCACTGAACTCCAAAACAATGGAAAACCATTCTATGGAGTGATGAATCCCGCTACTAGTTGTGGCGGTCCGATGGACGTGTGTGGGTTTGGTAAACGATATTTACAGGACTGTGTCCTAACCACATTGAAATTCGGAGGAGGTGGGATCATGTCTGGTTCTGCTTTTCGTGGTATGGTCTTGATCCTCTTATTTTATTTCGCGTAGCCATGAATGCCGTAGGGTTCCAAACAGTTCTGGGCAATTCTGCGCTATCGACATTGTGGGAAGACTTTGGTAATGTCTCATACCTGTTTCAGCACGACAATACTACCTATCATACAGTAGGTGTTATTAACACATGGTTTGAGGAAACTTGACTGGCCACCCCAAAGTTCAGACCTCAACCCCAATGAACACCTTGGGACAAATTGGAACGCCGGTTGAGAGCCAGACCATGCCGCTAAAACAACCCCGCTGAACTAATTGCCAATTTGAAGGATGAATGGAGCAAGATTCCCACCGACACGTGGGATCAACGCTAAATTCTTTTGATTCACCATTTCAAAATCACCCTGTATAAGGTTGAAGTGGGCATGTCATACTTAATTTTTTTTTTGGTTCACTGGTGTAGGAGTTACAATCGCAAATTGGTGCAAAGTCTTCCTCGGAGGGTTGTGGATGTCATTGCGGCGAAAGGCGGCCCTACACGATGCTTATGTCATGCAGGGTCCGTTTTTTAACTTACTGATTTGGGTGGGGTGTCTGGTGACGAATGGCCAGACAGTGTATAAAGTTTTCCAACAAGCGAAAAGATGCTGTCTGGTAAATTCCAAGATGAGACAATGAAGGTTGGATCGTTGCTTAGACTTCTATGGTCAGATGAATTTTTAAATGCCCGGCGCACGGCCTGCAATGATAAAGAGAAAGCCTGCTCGTCGATCCTCTTCCACTGTTCATTATGTGGCTCAAAATTCACTCTCAAAGAGCACGGGTTTAGCCAACGCCTCCTAAAGATAAGGCCTGAGCGCGAAAACGTCAGACATT
>JAHWFO010049584.1:0-15966 GCA_023313115.1 Rhysida immarginata
GATGTTCTTCTGAACGTTTTCTAAAACGAGTTGCGCTTTCTGTATTTGTAAGTAAGTTAGAATTTTAATGTAGATCTTAATAAATCTCTTTTTTCAGTTGCTGAGATATTTTATGGCCTCGAGAAGACAATGACTAATGTTTGCTCCCTCTCTTTTAGGCAATTTAGCCTGTTTTGCTGGAAAAAGAGCATTTGCTTTCTTTCTCTTCTTGTCATATCAATGTCTTTTGACATTGTCCTGTCTTATTAAATGCGGGTCAAGCTAGTCGGTTTCGGCGAGCAGTTAGGCTAAGAATAGAAAATCTCCCCCACCACCCACGACTAGTTTCGACCATCGCTGGCAGTCTTATTGTCTTTTCACATTTCTCTGGAACCTTATACATTCTAGCAGGTGGCCACGCGTCTATTAGGCACACGAATCAAAGCTCTAGATGTCCAAGCAGATAAATCTGGTTGACCCAGGCTTTAAAGCATCTTGGATGACCCGCGTGACGTCACCCGATCGCTCATTGGTGGAATGTTCGAATCCTGGTCGTACGAGGATATTTGAATTTGCTCGATCTGGGAGAATGATCTTGGTTGCTGCACCATCAAGATATTCCAGCGGCCTTCTGAGTCCGCGATGTGGGTCTGCCGACGGGTGTAAGTGTCTTTGGTTAGGACTTAGTTTTCCTGACTGGTAGCAAAACCCATTGATTTCGGATGACCGACTACGGGCGACTCACGAAAGGAGAGAATCTAAATTCATTTATTTAATGTTTCCTTCAATTTAAATTGGTGAAATCAGTTTTTCTTTTGTTGTGCTAGACTCAACGAGGTTTCTGTAATGTTGGTTTTCCATCGCGGTACCCCGCGTTAACAATGCTTTTTTCCCGTAACTTGTCAGTTAGTCTTTGTTCCACGACCTGAGTTGCCTTTCCGCCGTATCCACGTTCAGAAAAACGAAGTGGACGACCTGAGATGATCAAATATATGTCCTGGCACGCTCGATATCCTGCCACTACAATGCTGTTGTTGCTGTTCTGTTTTGAGTACGTGATTTCTAGACCTTGATTTTTAGTTCCTGGCCTTTTTAGAGCGTTTTTCTTTGAATTACATTTTATGGGGTTTGGTTGCCATTATTATATTCTACTTGAGTCATTTGTTTATTTAACTGAGTTTCCATTTGCTAAAACTATGCGTTCATTTAAATATTGTTTTATCTTTTGAGTCGTACATTTCATGAGTTACTTTTGTAATGATTGTTTTCTGCATTTTAATTAATGCCAATTTTATTGAGGTTCTTTCACTATGACTAAATCAATTGTTTTAGTTATTTACTCAATTCTTTCTGACCCTGGTAGAGAGGTCGAAGGTTATTTAAATATCATTAACTTTATTTGTTTCTTATATGAATAAATTTATTTATTATCTCTTTACACCAAAGAATTTGAGTCCATCTCTCTTTATTTGATCTTTTTCTGGGCCGTGCCTGAATTACGGGTGAATCTTAATGTGGGTTTCATTTTAAACCTTAACCACTTATTCGGCCACAGACATTCAAAATTCTGCCGTTAGGCAGTAGCACACGACTGCAGATCTGGAACTTCACATTAGAGGCACAATCAATGGCACACGGTTGATGCTTTACAATTAAGGGGCTGACCTTATACACTGATGCAAATCTACGGGTATAAGCTTTAGTGTTACTTACACTGATGCAGTCGACAAGATTTTTTTTTCAGCCGAAAATTTTGTCTAAAACTGCGGATAAAAACTTTGAAATCCGTTTGAATTAAAATATTTGAATTTAGCACCTAGGAGGATCACCTAAGTTGTGGAGAATTATCTTTGTCTATTTAATTTTTCATTATAAAGAGGAGGGCTCAAGTGTCTTTTGCACTGGCGAGTGAAATTGTTTTTTTTTTCGAGGAAAAGAGTGAAGTAAATACTAATGAACTGATTGGCCATGGGATAGACGAAATTTTAAAACTAAAATTGGAGGAAATGAGGAATTTTTCATACAAACAGCAGTTCGAGCGAGCGACCACCTTGGCCCCACAAAAGGAAGAGAGCAGGCAGCACAGAGCATTAGGCAACTTGTCCCAGCCGCAAAATTCAACTGAGGGAGGCAGGGGAAATTTAGAGCACAGAGTACATGCGGATATTGTTTGTTAAGTTGTAGTCGCCCCGGGTATATTTTTAGCCAGTGTCCTAAACTAAACCTAGGCGTATAGCCTGTTTTTTCTGCCTGTGGGAAGACCACGTGCAGGGATTTTGTCGTAAGAGAGATTATTTTTGCAGACCTAGGTAACACGCGCAGAGATTTTGTCAGACGAGAACAAACGATAGACAGGGGAGAGCAGACGTGGGTGCCTGCAAAGTGTTTAGTGATGTAACCCGGCCGACGAAGTCGAAGAGAGTAACCATAACATGGTCCCATAGAGAAGGGAGAAGGTCTGAATGTTATCGCTGAATAGCCCGCCTAGGTAACCATTGGGACAATAAATGAGGTGAATGGGGTGAGTGACGACAGGGAAACGGATCACTTTGTGTGGGACGAGGAGAAGGTGGAACACATAATCCCGGAGTTGAGGGAGGTGGTCGAGAGGCAGGTGGCGGGAAATTTACCATAGATTGGGGAAGGATTTGAAAAATTTGGAAGAGAAGTTGAAGAAGTTTAAGCGGGAGGAAAAAGTGAAGCTGTCAGATGCAGTGTTGAAATCCGTTCGTAGGGACGATACATTGACAGGGCGAGTGATTGAGCAGGAACACCGTTTGCAGAAGGCATTGCAGAGGCACGAGAGGAATCCTCCTGCTCCACTACCTGCATGCGAGAGACCCGAGAAGATAGTTAGTAAGCAAGAGACCCGAGCCTGCAACAACCCCACCAGCATGGACGAATTATTTTACAGAGGAAGATTATTTTTTGCGAAGGCTCATGAATATACCTGTGAGGCATGAAGAGAATCTGCATGAGCCGAGTGAGCCATCTCGAGAGAATTTAGCGTCACCGCCACTGCAGCTGCCACTAAAGCCGCTAGCGCGCGCGGAGATGCCTCCACCAGCACTCTCTATAAGCCTGCTGTATGCATTACGCAGCAGAGGTCCAGTCTCGGAGCAGTCGTGGGTGTTGCCGTCACCTGTTCTCCGAGCTGAGAGTACCGTGAGAGACGAGACGTCAGAAACTACTGTTCATTCAGAGTTTGCTGTCGAATCAATTGGAGAAGCCAGAGCCTTGGAGCGCGATGCTAATGTCCATTTGCGTGGACCAGAACCCCGCGAATCGATGATGGGGAAATTAAATATGATTACTTTCTCCGTGTAATGGAGGGATTCATGTACCCTCATGTTTAGGGCGTCGTTTTATTACTTAGCGTTTTATTGACATTTATTTTACCCCCACTTGAAATGTGGAGATAACAGCGTATGGTTATTACTATTTCATTTTTTCTATTGTAATACGTTTGGCAAAGCATTGCGAGCACTACCTTTTTTAGTGTTTTGGAGTTGGAACAATTTTTATTATACTTTCTTTGAGTTTGCCTCAGCTGTGTTGCAGCTGGGAGGGGCGATAGAGTCAGTTTCCTTTGCTGACAACTTTTACTTATACATAAAGACATTGACTGCCTGAATTTTTTTTCACCGTATTGGTTGGCAAAACACCGCCAATAGACCCAGAAAGCAGACGGCAAGAGAGAGTCTTGAATTGTAAGCATTAGAGTGTTGACATGCAAATGAGAGAAATTTTAAGAAATGTTAGATTATGGTTGCTTATACATTTAATTAGCTTGATCATTAATCAAAGATTTATGTTTATGTTCCCTGAATCAGCGATTCATCCCGTAGTTTTACTGTGCTTTCTTAATTGCTGAGTTCTTCAGAGTTGTGGGGTAATATTTTTATTCTCTATTTAAGAGAATTTTAATCCTTTGTGCTTGTTATGAAATAACACTGTTTTTATTTCGTGTAGAAGGAAAAGTATGGAACTTATACTGACCACTGAGTGTTTACTTTATGAGCCAATGTATTGGCATATGAATTTTGTGGGATAATAGAAATAGATTAAAAGGATTGAGTTAAAATTAAAAGGTGAAATCTAAAAAGGCACTTTAATTGCTATTTCTTGGTGCATTGGCCTATTATGAATGTTAGCCAAAACTATTGTTCCCTGACTTCTATACACAGTTGACTTCTGTTGTGTATTGTTCTGTGTTTTAACTATACGGAATTTTATTTTGCATTAATCTCTATTTAAGCAATGAATTGGGACCGAAAGTAAGCCACTAAGTCGCACCATTACACTAAAAAAGCATTTTATATATCTTTTTTTTTGTTTGATTCATTGCGGAATGGAAGTTGGCATAGGGTAATATCATAAAATAGTGGAAGTAGCGATTAAGCTAGGAGAGTTTTAAAGACGTGTAGAGCGATAATTTTGTTTTCTTCTTGCAAGTGAGGGGGAAAGTGGAAACGGGAGTTGTCGGTATAGCATCGGTTCAAAATGCACCCCAATCCCCCCACTCACCCCCGGTACTCCGCAGTCTCCAAGAGAGGACGAGTTGTTAAACATGCCTTGAGCACTAAGCTTAATGAATGATGAAGCAGTGACACAGAATTATTTGATTTTGACTTAATCGTTTGATACCTGTTTTGACTCTTATTGTGCACCCTCAAAGGTAATTTTGCATAAATTTTTGCATAAGATTTGGAGCAGAGACCGCTATTTGAGCACGACTAATCAGAATAGTTCTTAGAGACGGTAAATATGCATGTAGAAAACTTTTATATCTGTCCGTTTGATTATGGTTTGTTATGGATAAGGAATATTGAATTGCTGTGTTGATAAATATTAGTTGCTTGAAATTTATTGACATATGCTGGGGAACAATAGCTATTTAAGAGAATTAATTTTGCTACAGAGGTGTTCTGGTCATATAATTATTGAAATATGAATTTATTGATTGAAGAATACAGACTTTTTTTTCACTATGGGTGTTTAAGTCATTTCTCGTGGTGGAATCGTTTCCAGCAACCACGCTTTCAAAGAATCTTTTACAGTATCGGGCCCCCCCGAGTTCTGGAATATACCCAGCCCGTATTAACAGAGATCGCCAAGATGGGATTAGCATACTCCCTCCAGTTATTGAACTAAGAGGAAACAAAAGGTGGAGAGAGAATAGGGAAAGCGTTTTTTTAATAAATAGAAAATTTATTTTATTCGGAGGTGGAACCATTATTGTTGGATAATTAATTGACTTGCATTGAACGTGTGTAAAGTCTTAAAATATATTATAAACTATTATACATTCCTATTATAAAATTAAAGCTTGCGTATTTATTCTATTTTTAGCTTTTGATACGAAATTGGGGGAAACCCCTTACTTCTTAAATATAAGAATTGAATTTTATTCAAGGGTTAAACAACTAGTGTTAAAGATGATCGTTATAATTGTCTTAAAATAATTATGCGAAATAATCATATTTAAACAAAACCTTTTATTTCATATTAATGTGAGACACAGAGCTAAAGAAGTACTTCCTCTATCGCCTTTCACTCTTTCTCAATAGTCTGCTAAATAATTATCTCCAGTTACTGATCATTATTAAAGATTTTCAAGAAATTGTTATGTAATAAGAAATCTCTTCTCTAAGAAAAGCCTGAATAACAGGAATTCTAAGCATTGAATTCTATATTGCACAAACTTTGCATTGCATTGTTGGTCATCAGACATATATTGTTGATTCTTGCATTGTTTTGGTTCATTGCGTGTTGACACCATTGTTGATATCTATTTTTGCACAAACTTTTATTTGCAATGTTTGTCATAAAATATATCTCATTAATATTCATTGCCATAACCATGAATATCGATTTTTTATATCAATATTTATTATTTTTCCGAAATCTGATGTAGACAGTGACCTTCCTTATGCTTTGAAGGTCATGTATGCGAAATTTTATCAAGATCGGAAACGAATCTTCTGTCATTGCATCATCATTTTATGTTCATTGTTATAATTCTTTGAATAATGTTGTGCTCATCGTTATTGGTAAATTGCGTGTTGACACCATTGTTGGTACCTATTGTTGCACGAACTCTGCTTGCATTGTTGGTCATGAGATTACGGGGTAATACCATTGTTATTACTTATTGTTGCAAAAACTTGATCTTGCATTCTTGGTCATGAGATATTTCTCATTAATATGCCCTCCAATAACCACGAATATCGATTTTTTATCAATACTTATTATTTTTTCTAAATCCGAGGTAGACAGGTCACTTAAATACCGTCCTCATGCTATGAAATTCACTTAAGCGAAATTTTTTCTAGATCGGAATAAAACTATAGATTTGTATAAAAACCAACCAACTAAACAAACACACAAATCCACAAACAAACAAACATCCTTCTTTATATATAGAGAGAGATAGATGGATATAGAAAGACTAGCTGATCTACCCGGCATTGCCCGGGATAATTATAGTGATAGGTCAGCAGAACAGCCTCAAGAAGGATGTTGATTTGCTTGAGTTAAACACCTGCATTTGTTTTGGGAATATATGAAAAAAATTGTTATGGTTTCTGGTGCTTGGATTCGCTAGCCGAGGTTCGAATGCGCTCTCCGGACAATGTTATTTACACTCCATCTTTTTCTCCAAAACTAGATGGTACACTATGTTTTTCGTTTGTCCGTCCGGGGCATAAACGAACAAACTATCTGAGGTGCCGACTCTTGAGCAAGCTACATATAATTGCCAGTGTGAAAAACATGGCGTTTAAATTTTAATGCCTGCCACACAAAGCGATTGCCCCTGAGCCCTCTTGATACTCATAGCGAATGAAAGCCATATCTGAAACTGCAATCGCTTGTAAAGGAAGGGCATTTTTGTATCACTGGGTATTATTGGAATACGAAGAATAAATACGTCTTCACCTACGGCATACGCCTCCTTTAGGTTCAGCAACAGATTCTTCACGGTTAGTCTTGTTCCATTGCACAGCTTTGGTGATTCGAGGTTAGATAATAGCATGTTACAGAATCCTTTTTTTTATTGTGAGCTTATTTGGTGGCATTCCTGAGGGTTCAAGGGAATTTCAAAATTAAGTAGAGTAATGCACAGCCTGTTCCATATACATTACTCTATCATAGATGAAAAGGTGGCAGAGTTGCCAGGAAACATTTCCTAAATAAGATCGTTATCAAATAAATAATTATTATAATCAACTGGAGATGCTCTTCAAGCATAGGTAGTGATTTTTCGATTGAAAAAAAGAAGGAAAAATCCTGCGACACGGTTTCGAACCAGGAACCTCGACTATCATGGTCGACGCCTCTACCAACTGGGCTATCGCAGACAGCCCAGTTGATAATTATAATTATTTACTTGTGAGTTCATCAACTTTCTGATGGTTTGGAGTGGAGAAATTCTGGATCTGCGGGTCAGGTTCCCGTCTCCCATTGGGCTTTCAACCGTGACAACTTGGTTGTCTTTAGGACACCTTGAGACAGCTTGGCTGTCCGTGGTGTCTGTGATAGCCCAATTGGTAGAGGCGTCGCCCATGATAGTCGTGGTTGCTAGTTCGAATCCGTGTCACAGAATTTTTCCTTCCTTTTTTCAATTGAAAAATCATTATCGTTAACATATTTCGTTTTTTGGAGCTAACATGATCCTTTCGCACAACCATCGATGCCATTTGTATTATTCTTTTATATCTGGAAGCACTTTAGTTATCAGCTCGTTACGTGAGGAGACCATATTGAGAAATTTGAGGGAAACGTAATTAGACCAGTAGTGGGTCGACAGGAATTTCTCCATTTGCAATTAATAGCAATTGCTGTGAAAACTGCTATGCACTTGTTTCTACTCGTAAATGAAACCTCATATTCGTCTTGAGATCCATTTAGCGCACATGCCTCCATAATGACTTAAGACAGGCGTAAAGTTCATCGGCTGTCCTAGAGCGTGGAATCACAGGCAGGGTTTGTCTAAAATCTCCTGCCAGGAGGACAGCAGTACCGCCCATCAGACACCCATTTCCCCGTATATCTTGCAAAGTGCGATCAAGCGCTTCTGGTGCCTTTTAGTATACCAGGATTAGTTTGCAATGCTTGAGCACTTGTGCCTGACTGGTGCCTTTACTTATTTTGCAAATAGTCCGTTCTGAAAACTGCAGATTCAATGGTAGCTTCAGAACTGAATGCGCTGTTCCACGACCAACTAACAGCGTAGATCCTATCCCAGAAGATGCTTCAGCCAAAGCAATTTCCTTTCTTTGGCAATTTCCAATCTTGCCAGCAAGATATTTATCAGAAATGTTTTTCCAGTTTCCTCGAGTGCGTGAAGTCAACAAATGCCACCATTTCCATCCTGAATGAGACTTAAAACAGCGTCATAGGCTTGCCTCTCGTCTGAGACTAATGAAGGGTCTATTTTTTTCAAGAAAAAGCTGGGAGAGTATTAATGTCATAGTTCCTTTCCTTCCAAAAATCAGTATCTAGGACCTCTTGACCTTTTCGATTCTGCGTCACTAGCCCAAGATGCAAGAAGTTTTACCGTTAAAAGAGATACATATGTCCTTTA
Source organism: Rhysida immarginata (assembly GCA_023313115.1). Classification (NCBI taxonomy): domain Eukaryota; kingdom Metazoa; phylum Arthropoda; class Chilopoda; order Scolopendromorpha; family Scolopendridae; genus Rhysida; species Rhysida immarginata. The sequence goes on from JAHWFO010049584.1 coordinate 8,567, forward strand.
GAAGTACGCGCTTGTTTCATTATTCCCGCTGTACAATCTGAGTTAATGATTGGGTAGGCACTTTGCGCCTCTCTGAAAATGTCTTCAGTTAAATTTTCTTCATATTTTCCCCAAAGGCTTTGTGGATTTATGGAGCGCACGTCGTGATTATACTGGCAAAAAGACTCCTGAGTTTCTTTGGGAAACACGTAACAGATGCCTCTGCCAATGTCGTGTCCCAGTGTTGATCATTTTCAAGCAATCCGTGTTTTGACATGATTCTCTATAGTTTTCACACTCGTGTTTCTCGGAGATTTTAAGATCATTAAAGGATGTCGGACTTCGCACAACGTGAAGCAACATTATCAGGTAGCAGCATTCAGCATTGCTGGGATGAACAGTTTAGACACTGCCAATAGCGTCAGTTGGGCATATTCCGGTTGACGTGGAACTTGGGCTCCCTTCTTCCTCCTGCAGTAAATTTTGCGTTGCTCGTTCCAGGTGCAGTATTTTGGTATATCGACATAGAGTAATGTCCTTGCAAATGGACCTTGCTTGGCACAACTGGAAAAATTCTGTTATTGTTGTGTTTGGAGGCATTTCCACTCTCTCTCTTGAGCATTCTTTTCCGTAAAGTATAGTCTCTCTCCGTTTTCTATATGAACGCTTAAGTGAATAACCGTTGAGTATCCTTCGTGGATTTGAAAATTTAAGAGGTCCCAAATAGAATCATTACTGCTAATATATCTCCGTAAGTGGTACTGAATCAGTTCATCTACCTCATTTTTTTTCGACTAACCCGAAAAGGGCCATGTCAATGCCTTTAAGTGACGTATTTGCAAATGTGCTTAATCGATTTAACAGAGAAGCAGTACTCGACGTTTTTGTGAAGAGAGGGGAATAAGGCACAACCCACCTGTTATCAGTTTCGATATCAATCTTAACTTGTTTTGTTAGTCATAAGTTTGATGGTTTAAGTAGTATGGTGCTGGAAAGTGTTGTTACTGTGAAAGTAGTGTTGTGCATTGGGAGTGTGCAACGAGTAGTGACCCGTAAGGGTGTTTATTGGGTTTGTTACTTTGCTGTAGAGCCCCCATTTTCAAGTTTCCGTCTTTTGTATAAAGGGTAACCATCGTTGACTGATTGTGTCTCATCAATGAACTGTCGTGGATAGTTCTCAGTACTTTTGCCATCTTTCATGCACAGTGCCTTATGGTTTAAAGGTCCGCACGGCCCATGGATCATGTTCTTTGATACTACTTCGAATAGCAGTGGATCCTGTTAAAGATCCGGCCGCTCAGCCGAAATTATGTGATCTATTTCAGTCAGTCAGATTTTTTCTTTAAGCCAGAAAAAATGTGTGAATTTTTTCAAATTTGCTTTTGCCATTCGACCGTATACATCCGACAGCGAGTCTCTCCAATTATATGGCTTTTCGTAATAACATCAGTAAATTTGATTTGTTTTTCTTTAAATAGGCTTGCCGTTAAATCATAACGATCAATCGGTGATTGGCCTTCCAAAAGCTTAACTGTAATCTGTGGCCAATTAGGGTTGCACGTAATAGTTACAAAAATATCCGGACGGCCATGATTGCGAACATAGAATATAGCGTCTTGAGCATATTCGAACATGTGCCTCGGACTGCCAGTGGTCATAGCTGGTAATATTACCATCCTTCCTATATCATTGCCATTCCAGTCATTGGCCACAGCATCCCGTAGATAAAGATAATCATCAACACTAGGTTTTTTTCTGATTTAACCTAATATAAAGAAGCCGTACACATTCGACTTTCGCGTACATGTCTACGAAGTATTGAGGAAACAACTGGCGAAATCTTAAGATGTGGTTTGAGGATCTCTCTCTCAGCACTATTGGAAGATATTTTTTTGCATTATATTTCCTGTGGTTTGATCGATTTGTTTTATGTTAAAGTGATAACCATCCTCGCCATCAAAGAAAGTAAGAGGATACTGCAGAGCGTTATATGAACGATGTGTTTCTGGAATCTTCAGCAAATTTTCGTTTTGTCTCTGAACAATTATGTTACAGCTATCGTACTTTTCCAGATCAACCATGAGTATGGTTACATCGTTATGGTTGGGGCGTTAAAACACCGTTCATGTTCACCAGATGGCCTCTTGTCGGCCCTTATGACCACTTCGTACTCGTCTGTGGGCATCTTTTCTAATGCTGTTTTAAGCATTTTTACCAAGTGGTTGTGCGAATGAAATAGTCTCTGCAAACTTAAAACGATGTTTTGCGCACGCCAGATCTATTAGCACATCGTTGATCAGCCTCTAATAATTCATTGCTCATGAAGTAAACTTGAAGAAATTTTGGATTTACACCTGGATAGGGAAGAAGTGATCCAGCTTTGTGGTGTATTTGACCCTGAACCTTAAAAGTGGGCATGAATCCACCTTCTAACACTATTGATGACGCACCAAACGATGTCAATTGGAAGCTTGAATTGTATGCCCTTATATTTATTAGGAAATATTTGGAACCTGCTGTGTTACCGTATAAATAAGATAACAGTGGTTCTGGAGGCTCTTTAAGTGGCGGCAGCTTCACTTTATCATTAGAGCAACATACTCCTGGTGGTTCCCATTTATATTTTTTTGCCTAACAATGGTTACATACGATATCTAACCTTCCTATAAGGACTTTAGAGTGATTACAGTAATCATATTAGGAATTGTAATTAAATTTCGCTAATTTTAATTCAGGATGTCGCTTCCCCGCCTTTAATTCTTCCATTCTACGTCTCCGTTGTACACGTAGCTCTCTTTACTCATTAGTTTCCATTGCCCTTGACGTTACTGCTCGCATACGTTCCTGCCCTATACGAAGCTCTCATTCTTCCGAAGTTTCTCCTCTTGACGTTAAAGCTCGCATACTTTCCTGCTGCAGACTAAGCTCTCTTTTTTCAGATGCCCCGATAGTTTTTTTTGTCTCTTAGCTGCAGGGTTCCTTTAACCAATGCTCTTTTTTTTCTTTGGTGGCATTACGATAGGTACGAAATAATATGGTTCCTTTGAACGATTATTAAATAGCACAAAACAGCATTTTGGTTTGCTGATTCGATTTGATTTATTTTTTGATTTAAACTGTAATAGGTTATGCACTCTTTAAACGTGCCAAACACACAAACACACACACACATAGAAACACACATTTCTCCCTATCGTCTGAACGCTTGTTAGGGAGCTGAAGGAAGATATGTGTATCTCCTTTGCCTCATCGAGAGAGACTCCTTATCTATATCGTCTATCATATCCATTTCCTATTCATTATTAATAATTCTTGAAAACGAATGTTCTGTCATTCCATCATCATTTTATGTTCATTGTTATAATTCTTTGAATGGAACTTTCTATCAGTGCAACATCATTTTGTGCTCATTGTTATTAGTGAATTGCGCATTGCTACTATTGTTGATGCGAACTCGACGAGCCTACTGTTGCACAAATTTTGCCTTGCATTGTTAGTCATGATATATATATTGTTGGTCCGAGCGAGTGTTTGTGAATTGCGTTTGATGCCATTGTTGATGCCTATTGTTGCACATGCTTTGCCTTGCATTGTTGGTCGTGAGGTATTTCTAATTATTATGCTCTGCTATAATGATAGATATCGATTTTTTCTATCAATAATTATTAATTTTGCGAAACCTGAAGTAAGAAGTGACTTCCTTCATGGTTTGAAGGTCAAGTATGCAAAATATCATCAGGATCGGAATAAAATTTTAGATTTGTACAAAAAACAAACCCACAAATCCCACAATCCCACGAACATTCTTCTTTATATATACATACAGATAGATAGAAAATCTAGAGAGGTACCTGGCATTGCCCAGAATAAATACACATGCAGATAAAAAAAAATCTTAAAATTTAAATTATAACTCCCATTTGGTTAAATAAAAACTCAATCAAAATAACACGGAGCAAAGGGTATATTTATACTACGAAAAATACTAAAAACACGAATTCTAGGTGCTATACCTAGACTTTATTTACCTCTTGTATTGACTTGCCTTAGATTAAAATGATACCCATCTCCACCACTAAGGAAGATCAGCAAATTTTTTAGACTCAAGTTTTTCTTGCACATGACGTAGAATCTTTTATTCCATCTTGCTCTATTCGAAACTTCTGTTCAGATGTTTTCAATGCCTTATAGCTCTTACTGTTTTAGCTGCAGAGTTTCTTTGGCCTATACTCGTTTTTTCTGTTTCCTTCTAAGGCACATTAATTTTTGCCAGTTCTGTGGATGTTTGATAGGGAGCTAGAGGGAGACACTAGCTAGGGACTCATTTGCCTCCTAAATACACGCTGCCTTACTTACTTCCTCTCACGGCATTATCATTTTATGCTTATTATTAATAATACTAGGAAACGAACATTCTATATCAGTATCTATGTTTTCAAAATATACATATTCCCACAGAATAAACTCAAAATGTATTTTTACAAAATATTTGGATCTGCTGTGCTACCAAATAAACCAGGTGATAACCGCTGTATGGCTCGGCTTTTTTTCCTTTCTTTTTTAATGTTATTAGTGGCTCACAATGGCTTTCAAGGATGCCATTGCTAGTCTAAAAAATTTCTACTCATTTAATCTGACGTTAGATTTGCACTTGATGTTTTGCAATTTCACTCTTCTCTCGATGTCCTGAAGTAAAACTTGGCCATTCATCGTTTTGTGTAATATGCCTGTCGCCAATTCTTCTGTATACTTACTTGCCATTTGCTCAGTACTGCTTCCTATGTCGTCTGTCCACTCTTTCTCAATAGTCTGTTAATTCTCTATTATCTCCAGTTACTGACCATTTTTAAAGATTCTCAAAAAATTGTTAATATTAAGAACTCACTTTTCTATGAAAAGCCTGAATAACAAGAATTCAGTGCATTATTACAAATTGAAATTTATCTATACTACACAAACTTTTCCTAGAAATTTGAAATATGTATTGCTGAAAATTGCATACTGTTGTTCCATTGCGTATTGTTATATATACATACGAGCAGAGTTACTTGGAGTTGCACGGGATAATTACACACATAGGTAAAGAGAACAATCTAAAAAAATTAAATTGTAACTCACATTGGTTTAAATAATAACTCAATACAAAACAGAGGAAAGAGACAATCCATTCTACGTAAAATACTAAAAACAATAAGTCTAGGTGATATAACGGAGCATCTAAACTGTTCATTACTTGCCTCACTATTGCAGAGCACCACCAGACGCTTTAGGCTCAAGTTTTTTTTGCACTTGACGTAGAAGCTATTATATTCTGATGATTTATTCGATACTGCTGTTGTTCAAAGTTTCCAAACGCCCGTGTAGATTTTGCTGTTTTAGTTGAATATTTGTCTGACCAATTATTTCTTTTTCAGACACATAAAGTTTTGCCTGTCACCTGGATGTTTGATAGACAGCTCAAAGAAGATACGCGTGACTCCTAAGCCTAATTAATAGATGTTGCCTTATTAATGTTATGTCACTGCATCATCACTTTATGCTCATTAATAAAAATTCTTGGAAACGAACCTGCAGTCATCGCATTATCAGCATTTCAGTTTTGAAAATACATAATTTCCCACTTTTGTATTGTCAAAATATATTTTTAAGAAAATGTTTGGATCAGCCGTGCTAACAAATAAGCTCGGAGATAACCCTTGTGTAGCTCTGAATTTTTTTAGGTAATTTTGAAATATCTTAAAAATTAACCCATGAAAATGCTTAAAATTAATACAGTCGAAAATTTTTTTAAAGGCTCACAATAGATGGATTTCTCCAAGGATGCCACTGCTAGTCTAAATAATATCTTACTCTCGTAATCTTACTTAAGCTGTACACTTGGAATTGGTGCAATCGACTTTTATCAGTCGATGTCTTGAATCAAAACTAGGCCATTCATCTCTATTTTTGATTCATCTCTAGTCTAGCGATCGCTGATTCTTCTATTGACCTACTCACGATTTGCTCAATATAGCACGGAGCTAAACGAGTGCTTCCACTGTCATCTTTGCACTGTTTCTCAATAGTCTGCTAACTATCCATTATATCCAGTTAGGAATCGTTTTGGAAGATTTTGAAAAAATTCGTAAGTACTAAGAACTCTCTTTTCTAAGAAAAGCCTGACTAACAGGAATTATATGCAATATAAAAAATTTTGCCTTTCATTGGTGGTCATGAGATATATATTGTTGATCCCTACTTAGTGTTGGTGCATTGCGTGTCGACACCATTGTTTATACCTATTGTTACACCAACTTTTCATTGCATTGTTGGTCGTGAGATATATAATGTTGGTCCATGCAAAGTGTTAGTGAATTTCGTGTTTAAACTATTGTTGATATTAATTGTTGCACAAAGTTTGTCTTGCATTGTTGTTCATGTTATATTTCTCATAAATATACTCTGCCATAACCATGAATATCGAATTTTTATAGATAATAATTATTTTTACAAAATCTGAGATAAACAGTGGCCTTCCTCATGCTTTGAAGGTCACGAATGCAAAATTTCTTCAAGATCGGTATAAAACTCTAGATTTGTATAGGAAGCAAACAAACGCACAAACAAACAAACCCATCCACAAACCAAGAAACCATCTTCGTTATATATGTAGAAAAGGATATTCAAAATGTATTTTTAGGATATGATTGGATTTGTTATGCTACCAAATAAGTTAAGTGATAATCCCGGCGTGGCTCGGACATTTTTTTGGAATAAATTTTTTAATATCTTTAAAATAAACACAAGAATACGCTTAGAAATAATACAGTAGAAAGTCTTAATGAAAATTCGAAAAAAAATTTTTTTAAGAATCATAATGGATGGACCAAACCAAGGATGCCAATTCTACTCTAAAAAGGTTTTTACTCATGTAATCTTACTTTAGATGTAGATAACATGTTGTTGTAATTTCCACTCTTCTCTGTATGTCCTGAATCAAAACTTGGCCATTCATCTCTGTGTATTCTAGTGGTCGCCGAATCTTCTGTTGACATGTTTACCATTCCTATACTCAATACAGCACGGAGCTAAAGGAACGCTTTCTCAATTTCTCTTTTCATTGTTGGTCATAAGATTTATACACTCAGAGACAGCGGTTTACATACTCCCATTTTTGGAACATTCAATAGAAAATTTCATTTTAATATTATGGCACAAATAAGCCTTCACAGGTACTTAAATGTTACTAATCAAAAAATGCGAAATGACATATCAGTATTGTTATAAATCTAAACAATCAGGAAAATCCTGCAGTCTGTATGCAAGCAATTTCCGTATGCAAATTTAAACTGAATAATTCTGACACCAGAAGGCAGAAAAATCATCAGTTTCTTACTTATGCCATAGTCAGTGGTAGATACTGCTTTCACACATTAGAAATG
>JAHWFO010049585.1:0-21253 GCA_023313115.1 Rhysida immarginata
CATGACCTTCAAAGCATGAGGAAGGTCACTGTCTACTTCAGATTTCGAAAAAATAATAATTATTGATAAAAAATCGATATTCATGGTTATGGCAGGGCATATTAATGAGAAATATCGCATGACCAACAATGCAAGACAAAGTTTTTGCAACAATGGTATCAACACGCAATTCACAAACACTCTGCACAGACCAACAATATATATCTCATGACTAACAATGAAAGGAAAAGTTTGTGCAAGTGTAATTATCCCGGGCAACGCCGGGTACCTCTTCTAGTTGCTAATAAAATTAAACAATGTTTAACAATTGAAAATGGAAATTTAACTGGGCACGCCCAGTTTTTCTTTCGTTGGATAGAGTATAAAAAGGTGTAGCGATTAAAAGTTTCGCGACGTTACTTTCGTTTCAGTCAAAAAATGTTTTTAAACATACTTTAATTCTCCACTTTTTAATTCTCCACTTCCTGCCTGCTGCTACTCTTTCTTCAAACTGATAGCATGCTATACAAATGTCTCAATGTCGGTGGCGACTATGCCGAAAAATAGTGCAAAATTTAGAGTTCATGATGCCATAGTGTATTTTTTGGCAATAAATTTTCAGAACTTTCATAATACTTATCAATGGGCAGAAGAAAACCCTCATGCAATCTGTCAATCTCGGCATCAGCAGTTTTTGCTTAACGGGCAGTTATTATTTCAGACCACTTGATTGAACCCTATATTTTACCACCTAGAATCAATGGCTTTTTCTACACACGCTCTTTGGAAGAACTCTACCCATTGCTGGAAGACGTTCCTCTAGAAGTTCATCGCAAAATGATTTTTATGCATGATGGTGCACCAGCAGATTTCAGTCGCATTGCCCGAATATTTCTTAACGTAAGTTATCCGAATCGATGGATTGGCAGAATGGGACCAATTGCATGGCCTGCATGTTCCAGAGATATAAATCCATTCGTTTTTTTTTTCTTATGGAGATGTCTCAAGGCGCGAGTGTATGCTCCCACAGTCGCATTTCTATGATACTTCATTGTGGAACGATGTGAACATATCCGAAAAATTCCCAGAAGTTTTAAAAATGTCCGACAATCACAGAGAAGACGTTGCGTGGCCTGTATTGCAGCTGAAGGGAATCATTTCGAGCACTTAATCTTATGTCATACGTACTAAAGTTGTATTAATTTATATAATTAATTATTGCAAATAAATTTATAACTTTTTTTTCATTTCTCATCTTATACATCAAACCGTTTTCATTTCACTAAGCAATACGTACTGCTTTTTAATTTGCATTTTAAAATCTTCTACTGTATATATTTTAACTACCTTACAATTATTTCAAAAAAGGGTATATAATCAAGAAAAGCTTGCTTATCTAATTAGAAATCGATTATCAAACTGAAATCAATTATCGTTTATCAAAATTCACGAATTTTCAAACATTAATTTGCGAATGCTTGGTTCGCACTGTCGCCTCTCAGACGAAAAACCGGAAGTGACGTGTGAAACTTTAAAGCGCTATAACTTTTAACGGAGCCTCGGATCGAAAAATGCGACTAGACGTTTTTCAGAATTTCACTCTCTACCTACCTGTTCATTTTGGCACGACCTTTTAGAATCATCCTATATCAACAACTACTTGGCGGCGCTAAAGTGTTGTCTTTCATTGCGTGGCAATCGCCTTTTCATCAGGTGTTCGATACGTGGCCTTAATGTTTTCCATAGTGCTTGGTGTTCTCTTCTTCGGTGGCGATGAATGTACATGATCGTTTGCTTGCTCGGTAATTCCGACAAATCTGAGTAGGGTTATTCACTGCTTGGTCACCTGCTGTCGTTGCAATTCGCAGTCTGCTTTCGATGTCTTAAAGCAAAACTTGGGCTTTCATCACTTGGTCTGGACAAGCAGTCGCCGTTTCTTCTGTTGAAACGCTTGGATCTCTCGATGGCCGCGCAGTATATTCGATGACCGCTGGGTCACTCTCCACTTGCTCAGTTACAGCTGTGCACTGGATAAACTGCTCCAGTACCAAGCGAAAAAATCTGCCTTTCCGCTCTTGCCCAATAGTCTGCTAACAGTTGCTACCCATTTTTAAAGATTTTCAAGAAACTGTTAAGTTCTTATAACTAAGAAAAGCCTGAACGATAGGAATTTTTTGTACATTATATGGAAAAAATTATTCGGGCACATGCTTGGTTTAGACGTTTAGTTTTTATTTTCATTAAATGAATAGATTGCACTCTGCTACGAAATTTACAGAAGCTGGTCAAAAGTAAAAAACAAAGTTGTTATAATGATTTTAGATTTGTGTTTAACTATCGTTTTTTGTTTTTACCATAAACAGGGTGAGTCAAAAAAGCCGGCGTGAGAAAAAAAACTAAGTTCTAGGACAATAGGTTTATTCAACAGTAGGTGTATTCAACAATAGGTGTGCTGTGAATGGTTTGCGTTGTTGGTTTCTTTTTCGAAATCAAATAACAGTTAATGAACTAATCGAACTAGTTCGTTGGTATTACCAACAAGGAAATAACGTTGCAAACGTTAGACGGCAGTTAGTGCGAAAGTATCCAAATAGGCAACCACCTGATTAGAAAATTCGAGACAGATGGAACGGTTCAAGGATGCACACAAAGGACGAAGAGGCCGACCTCCAACAATAGTAATGCCAGAAACTGGCACAGATATCCATTGTACACTGATGGACGCTCCTTCTACATGAATTCGCTAGTTAATCCGACAGCACAATGCTTCCCAAACTTCAGTGATACAATGCATATAAGAATAGGGTCCAGGTGCTACAGACCCCGACTTACGCATGGCATGAAGGAAATGACCATGGCCACCGTCTAGAGTTTTGTGGTTGATTGTATGACATTCTGGATGAAGAACCACACGTGTTAGGCCGCATTTTATGGACTGACGAAACTAAATTCCACCTGAACGGATTAGTGGACAGGCATAATTGCGTCTACTGGTCGGACGAAAATCGTCATAGCAAAATGGAGTTTAGGTGTTAACGTATTGGCGGGAATATGGTCTGGTGGGATAATTGGGCCCTTTTTCTTCGAGGGGAACTTAACTGTTATTTGATATCACAGGCTGTTTCGGGGTAAAGATCATTACAGATATTCAAGCGCAATGTCCAATGGACATCATTTTTCAAGAAGATGGTGCTCCGTGCCACAATGGTAGAATGGTCCGTAATTTTCTCGACGCCATGTTTCGCGAGAGCTGGATAGGTCGCGGCGGGCCTGTGGCATGGCCTCCATGCTCCTGCGATATTACACCTATGGACATTGCAATGTGGGGAATTGTCCGTGATATGGTCTATACGGAACCATATCACACAACATTGAAGTCGTTAAAGTACTGTTCGAAGAGGCATTCGCTACGTTTAACCCACCACTCTGCGCTAACATTTGTCGACAAGTTGAGCTTCGCGGAGCGCTGTGTTTTGATGAAAATGGTGGACAATTCGAACCTTTAGTTTAGGATTACGTCATGCCTAACACGACGCATTTGCGTAACACTTGTTGAATAAATCTATTGCTGAATAAGCCTATTGTTGCAAAACTTATTGTCCTGGGACTTAGTTTTTTTTCTCAGGTCGGCTTTTCATGACTCACTGTGTATTTTGTCAGGACGTGCCTAGACAAGTATTTTTTATTCTTCCGAGAATAAGATGCTTTTTGAAGTTGATACATTCTAGCTTTGCCCAGCAAAAAATTTAGGTATTTTACCGTACCATATTGTACCACAATGGTTTCATTAGCACAGGTATCACCAAATCAAATTCGACCATTTTCGAATTTATTAATTACACATACTTATTCGTCGATGGCATGTCATTACAAATTGTTTGATATATTACATGGCATATTTTCACATTGAAAATTTTTAATGATGATATAATGGTGTCATCATGTACCACCGAATCAAATTTAACCATCTTCAAACTTTAGAATTACTCTTATATAGTCGATCATGACAGGTCGTTACGAGTCGCCTGATATATTACATGCAATATCTTTGCATTGAAAATTTGCAACTGGTACTATAATGGTGTCATTAGCACAGGTACCCTTGAATCCAATTCGACACTTCTCCTAACTTAATAATTACTCTTGTATATTCGTTCATGATATGTCGTTAGAAGTTGCTTGATATATTATATGATATAACTTAGCAATGGAAATTTCTAATGGAATCATTAAACATGTGCTACAGAAAAAATTTCACTAAAAGTTCATGTTAGAGGATTCAGAGGTGCCATGGGTCCAGATTTTATTCTCATAAACGGTAATGCATGTCCCGACAGAAATCTCTTGGTGGAGGACTTTCTACAAAGTGAGTACGAGGGGGGTCCAAACTTTCTACAAACCAGTATTGTGCTGTTGATAGGTGAGTAAGGGGGGTGGGTCAATAGAGTCATGTGTTTTTGGATCAAAAATAGCGCAGAGGTTCCAATTTTGTGTGAAAGAACCAGTCACCTGACTGTCACAAATAGAAACTGTTGCGCAGCCTTTTAAAAACTTCCAGGTAGAATGCTTGATTGGCAGTCTGTTTGGGAGGAACGAATTCTGCATGCACAACCCCCCCTCACACAAAAAAAAATGCCGCACAAACAAAACAGTCTTTACATAACGGCTCACAGAGACTGACGCTTGGCATAACGACAGAGGAAGTGTTGGCCTACATTCACCTAGCGGGAGAAGTCGGTAATACAAGCGCCTGGCTATCAACACCACAATTCCGGTTTCTTTTGTGTAACCCCTCGTATATTCAACGCATCGAATAGCCAGCAATAGCTGCGGATATGAACTTAATTGAGCATACATGGGAGAAAACGTACATAATAACATCTGATTCGCTGTTATTTTATCATATCGAGTTGTTTGATGTGCAACTTGCTATGTCTTATCATCTTTCTTTCTCTAAAGTCTGATGTGGTACACGAGGCGGAACTGATGACAATTGTTCACTCTGCTTTGTTAAAATCACTGGCCTGCCCAGAGACAAATGAAAGAAAGAGACTGGCAGTGACCTCCTCGCGCCGCCATATAGGGATTGGCAAGAAACAGCTGATCGCCCGAGGCAATGCATGTGAATCAATCGGTTTGGTTTGGTTTTTTTGGTATTAACGTCCTTTTCAACTTCTATGGTCAATTCAGGACAGGGTTATAGAGGTGGCAAATTTTGCCTCGCAAGGGTTCTTTAACGTGCAGCCGGCAACCGACATCTTTACTTCCGAAGGAAGTGCGTGATCTCAGGATTTTCTCCCTGAAAAAATCCTCGTCGTCCTCGCCCGGAATCGAACCCGCGTCCTCGGGCATCAGAGGCGATCACGCAACCACTAAGCTAGCGAGGCCGATGTGTAACAATCGCAAACAATTGCTTATTACAATATGTGGATTATTAAATTGATTATTTTATTGAACTGAGAATTATTTCTTCCTTTTCTTTCAATTTAAAATTTTAAAATATTTGTCTTTTAAAAATTCGTTAGGCATTGAATCAGCTATTTGGAGTCATTAAAAAATCAGAAAACAGGTTATGCTTACTAATACTTCCAGAAATCCTCTACAAAAACAGCTGAAATTACATTGAGAATATATGCCGCCTTAGTTTTTTGCCAAGCGAACATGGCGAATACTACACTTCCGCTGGCACCAGTAGCGCTCAGCGAAATGAATAGGGCACTGCCAGTCTCTTTCTTTCATTTGTCTCTGGGCCTGCCACCGCGGAAGCGGAGTTGACAATTGTTCAGTCTGCTTTGTCTCGGTTAAACCACGATCTACTGGATACTAAAGATTTTTATCATTTAGCTGTTTTCCATTGTTGTTTAGGGCAGACAAAAATGTTTAATATTTCACGTGTGCTATCACTCTCTATCGGGAGATTTTTATATATTTACAGAAAAATAATTAAAAATATTAGTTCTCAATATTTGAAAGAAAATTAAAAAAAATTTAATACAATGACGTATTTGTAAAATTAGAAACACAGCCTACAATGATAGACAATGACTTTCGCGATTCCAATTTGGTTATGATTACAAATATCATATCATCTTGAAACTTTCTTTCTCTAAAGTTTGATGTTTCCAATGCCTCGTGTATTACAGAAAGCGGAATTGACAAAATTTTCAGCGATCGCCCATTAGCAACGTGATGGGAAAAAAAGGAATGTTTGAAAGAGTTTTTCTGTCACGAGATCCTTTAGCGCTCTTAGCGCGGTTGCCATGCCTCATAAGGTGTCTTATAGTGTTCCAAGATGCCTTCTTTATGGGAAAAATCACTTTTAGAATCACGTGGTACCGTTTTCCCAAATCAGACGTCCATATAAAACAGTAGATAGCGAAAATTAAAGAGTTGGTTGGTTGGTTTTGTTTGTTTGGTATTAACGTCCTTTTCAACTGCCATGATCATTTCAGGACGGCGTTATAGGGGCCGCAAATTTTGCCTCGCAAGGGTTTTTTAACGTTCAACCAGCAAACGACTGCACGGGATCAACGGCTTTACTTCCTTTCCGGTGGAAGTGCGTGATCTCAGGATTTTCTCCCTGAAAAAATCCTCGTCGTCCTCGAACCCGCGTACTCGGGCATCAGAGACGATCATGCAACCACTAAACCACCGAGGCCGTTCTAAAATTAAGAGAAGTGGTGGGCCAAAGTTTAATGTGACAGAGGCTAGCATTGTTTGCTCTGCTCATCTCAAAAGCCGTGATTGTCGTCCGCTTTTACACTCCCACAAAATATATACTTAAAACCTCGAGCAGTCAATCAACCTCGAGCAGTTCATCCTAAATATATTTGATTGGATCCCTAAGAGACTGAGAAGGCAGTAACACATTTTAGAAAACCGCCAATGCAGTTGTGTTCAGTTTTGCTGCTTTCTAATGCAATTCCAAGACTGCATCAATGTGAAGTCAGTTTGTACTTAGCCTGAAAATAAAGAATTGGTACTGCCATAACCACTAAGATATATTAATTTTTATCACCAATAATCGTACTAAGAACTCGCTTAATCATAAAGCATTATTTTTATTGGACTTTAGAGATTGTGCATTTTAAACAGCATTTAACGTGCACAGCAGGGCATTAACAGTATGAGTCTCGATTCTCTAATGTCTTCATCGTCGAAAAGGTGAACACCAGAGAGTAGCCACTTTTTTGAGATGGTCTTACTCTAATTTTAGAGCAAACTTCTATCCCTCAAGAGGTGTTATTTTAACACCTTACACGTATCCTTCGTCTACGAGGTAAATTGATAACAAATTTCATTGCCATATGTTGTTGATAACAAAGATGATATCGTCTAATATCAGGAAATTCTCCGATTGATTCCCCGAAAGAACGTTTGGTTCTTTAAAACTTTCTTAACATAAAAACGTTTTATGACGCGTGTTCAAACGTCGTGCGGTTTCTATCTCCTCCGGCGTCTTTCCATGCTCTCGCATCCTGTCGCTGCTGTTTGTGCGCATGCGTCGAAGATGGTGTTAAAATCGTCTATTGTTCACTCTGTTTTATTTACATGCCTCATGTGCCACTGTGGAAGCAGAGCTGGAAATTGTTCACGCTGCTTTGTTTGCATGTAAATCTTTTTCTCCTTCGATGTTAATAATTAATTGGTGTTCACAATTAATCAATTTCCGAAAATGAATGAGCCACCAAACAAGAGAAGTTGCGTGATTTCGCCAGAGCAAAGGGAACGGCGAACAGAAGCAGAACGCCTAGAAGAGTCAGGATGTCCAATGAGAAAACGTTGGAGTACCGAACCGCAGGAAGTGAAAGAGAAAGACAGTCTCGTACAAGCAATGTCCAGCAGTGTTGAAGCCGACGATGGAGTTCCGCCATTTGAGCGAGATTCATGCATCTATTCAAGTATGGGGAACAAATTACAACACATGTCAATTTTGAGTGATCCATTGCTGTTTCCTCATGGAGAAGAAGGCTGGAAGATGAAATTCATAAGCACTGAGGGGACGAAAATCAGCATGTTAGCCTTCTATTCCAACAAGCTGTAAGAAATGCAAGGACTGTTTAATCCTCTATTGCACGCGGGGAAGCAGTATATTGTAGACGCGTTTTTAAAAGTTGAAGAAAACCGCCGAAACTGGGTAAAACAGAATCAGAAGACTTTCAGGGTGGAGGCTACCTTGGCTTAATGAATTTCGTTTATAATCAGACTGATAACATTAATATGAAAGCAGGAAAGGTCTGTGTTTTACCTACGTCATTTACCGGCAGCAAACACGCATTGCACAAATCTATCAGGATGCAATGGCCGTGGTGGCCAAGTTCGGGAAACCAGATCTCTAAATCACATTCACATACAATCGAAATTAGACTGAAATAACAGAACAGCTAGCTCCGTGTGAAACTTCGATGGATGCCCCCGACATCGTCGCGACAGTCTTTTGGTTGAAATTGAAGACATTTTTCAACGACCTGACTACAAACTCGGTGCTGGGGAAAGTGGTGGCATGGATGAACGTCACTAAGTTCCAGAAAAAAGGTAATGAATTATTTAAGACAAACGAATATAAAATGGCATGATTCTCCAAGGCAATTATTTGAATGTATCCATTTCTTTCAGGCTTGCATCATATCACATGCTGCTAATCCTGGACCAGGAGGATAAAATTAGTGATTAGTCAGATGTGGACAATATTGCATCAGTCGAGATTCCCGATCCAGAAGACAAGGTACTTTATGAAAAAGTTGGCCGCTCCATGATTCATGCACTTTGTGGAGAATTGAATTTGAGATCATCTGATTTGCACAAAGGGATTCCCCAAGCAATTCAACGCAAGTACGAAGATGAATTCGGACGGATATCTGTGGTTTCGGAGAAGAAATAATGTAGGAACATATAAAAAGGAGGAGCATGAATTCGATAGCCGCTTTGTCGTACCCTACAACCCATACCTCTCCAGAAAATACAACGCTCACATCAACGTTGAAGTCTGCTCATCCATCAAGTCCGTTAAATGTATATTCAAATTCATCTACTTGGAACATGATTCCGCAGTCATAACGATGTGTTCAGAGGAGATTGCTGTCCATAACTGGGACGAAGAGCAGGCGTATTTAGATGCAAGGTATAGTATATTGGGGCATCTGAAGCTTTATGGAGACTTCCGAGTACATGTTCGGGAAGAAATCCCACGACGTGATTCGATTAGCCGTGCACTTGCCTTCCCAACAAACAGTTGTTTTTCAAGAGGGTTCCGAAAAATTCAAGCACTGGAGAAAGCGGAGAGAGAAGGAACGTCACTCACTGCTTGGTTTCGCCCTAATAGAGAAGACGCAGCTAAAGACAAAGAAGATCCGACAAAGCAAAATACCCAGGAATACTTATACTCCGAAGTGCCTTACCATCACGTCCTTCACAAAGGAGACATGACTTGGAGGAAAAGGAAAAAAAGGGAAAACAGGATCCTGTCTAGAATGCTTTCAGTTTCACCTAGGAACATGGAATTATTTATCTCAGTCATAGACACATCAAGTCAGAGGCATGTGTCTATGATTGAGATAAATTGGGAAGGTATTTACAAATGTACTCAAAATTAATTCAACTATTAATATATGTAGGGGCTACATATAACGAAGATCACAGGACAACCAGCGAAGATGAAATCGGCGTTCCCGACTATCAAAGATGCAGCAAAAGCAATGGAACTTCTTTAGAATGACGAAGAGTGGAATAAATCCATGGAGAAAGCGTCATTATTTCAAATGACTCTCCAACTACGAATGTTATTTGTTACATTATTTGTTCACTGTGGCCGAACCGATCTAGAAAAACTACAAAAAAGCATCAAGGTTCACCTTATGGAAGATTTTTTTCGTGACCACAGCGCCAGCTTAGCCGAAGCACTAGCGTTACGGAGCATAGAGGAGCATTTAAAGCAATTCAGTAGTACCTGCAAGCATGCCAGAAGCACCAGCAATAATTGAAAATGACGTGATCGACTCCACTGCAAATAAGGAGGAAGCCAAGGCTTTAGTGGCAAAATTAAATCCTGGACAGATGAACGCCTTTGAAGGATTCTCAAGTCAAAAGGGCTTCTTCTTATCTTATGCTAGAGGTTCTGGCAAAACATTTGTTTTTGAAGCCCTCATTTCAACAATGCTTGTCGCAGGGACCGTGTTAAGGTCGTCGCCCCTACTGGACTCGCTGGCACGCTAATACAGCACGGACAAACTGTCCATGCAGATTTTGGGATACCTATAAAGGTGAATAAGGAATAGGGGTGAATAAAGGTGAATAAGGAATACTTACTCCCATATAAGACAGAATAGAGCAGAAGCAAAAGCACTCATCGATACGAAGCTTATCATTTGGGATGATATATCCCTGTGCCACATTGATCTCCTCTTATGCGTCGACCGAAGTCTAAGAGATCTAAGAAAGAATGATGTGCTATTCGGAGGAATAACAATTGTAGTGGGTGGCAACAAGCTCCCATTGTTCCCCGTGGGATCCGCGTACAATGGAAGGCAACGTAAAATCGGACAAAAGGTTATGGAGCAAATTTAAAAAGTTGGATTTGACACAAAACATGAGAGTTAGTCGAGAGGGAAAGTTTTTTTTTCCAACTGGCTTTTTGTTTGCACTGATTTATTCGTGTAGTTATAGTGATCCCTATAATAAGTTTAACAGCTTGATTCATTTGGGATCTAGGCCTAACAGTACTACTGTTTGCAGCTTCATAGTCCTTCTTTATGTCTGGATCCATTTTTTGCAAATTTCCACCTCTTTCCCTTCGATTCTCCACGACGGTAAAGCCGTCATCATCGGCGACGTTATTGGTCTCAGGCTCAGACTGCACTGTAATTTCAGTGCGCAAAAGAGGCTCAAGCAAATCCCCAGATTTGTTTTTGCTTATTGCAGAATTCAAATACAACAACTCTTTGTTTCTCCTAAATCTATCATTTCCTGTTGCATTTTGCGATTCATATATGCCATTTGCCTTAGGTCAACCACATCAGCAAGAGGCCTCACTGCCGGCACGGCATTTTGAGCCACTAAATCATTTATAAGACAGTTTTCATTATCCACAATTTATCGCAGGTTACAGTTATCTGTTCCTAAGCTTTTTATAAGAGAACTTATCTATTTGCCACATTGATCTTCTCATTTGCGTCGACCGACGTCTAAGAGATTTAATAAACATTGATGTGCCATTCAGAGGAATAACAATTTTAGTGGGTGGCCACAAGCTCCCGTTATTCCCCGTTGGACCCGCGTACATATTGTGGATGGCAACACAAAACATGAGAGTTAGTCGAGAGGAAAAGTTTTTTCGAAATGGCTTTTTCGTGTAGGATCATTACGGAAATCTTCGGAGAAGATATCAATAGCTTTTCCATAGAACATTTGGCTTTTCCCGCATTTCTTTGCCCTAAAAATCAAAACACTGTGGAGATGAACGAGCAAACACTGTATTTAAGCTTCGACAATGTGGACTGCGACAACGAAGAAGAGAGACAAACTACTCGTTGGAATTTGTGAATTCCTTAACTCCAATGAGATTGGCATATCACATACTTCTCCTTAAGAAAAGTTGCTGTGTCATGCGTCTTCGAAATTTGAATCCAAAAAATGGACTGATTAATGGTACCCGATTAATTGTGGAAAGCCTGGGATTTAGTGTTATTGAGTGCAGTGTATTTCCGGAAGCAAATAAAGGAGCGTCGTTGGAAATGGTCGACAAGTTGCTATTCAGGCTGAATCGAAAACAATCTCCCCTTCGCCTCGCCTATTCGACGACTATTACAAAAACTCAAGAGCAAACATTTCAGAAGGTCGGTGTCAAGAATTCTAATACCATCGTGAATTCCGATGACGCAAACGCTCGCTTTCGTTCTTGGGTATTTTACAATTCCGGGCGGAATGGGAGACGATGTCATTAGCGTCATAACCAACATCAAGACGCAGGAGCCAATGAGAGGACGAGGAGAGATTCAAGTGCGGAATCGGGGAAAGAGAGAAGAGAGAGGAGAAAAAAAGAGATGTGAGACGAACAAGGACGGTTATGCGAAATTCGAGCTCCCGGAGAAAACGGCATGAAAACGTATTTGGTGTTATGCTATCGGCAAGCTGGATGGTAAAGTGATTCCTCGAGCCCCCACGATGGAGACGGCTACGGAGCAGCTAATTGCGTCGTCGGAGAACGCTACGTCGTGCGGGAAAGCCAAGCGGGCGGAGGTTCGTTCTTACCAGGAGCGAGATAGACAGCTTGGCGAAATGTACGCCCTTTCGCTGTGCGGAAACCCTTCTCAAGGACTGCTGCGGTCGATAGCCGACTACTTCTTCGCAGCCGTAAGTGATACCTTTATTGTGGGTGGTAAAGCCAATCTAATAAAAGTTGCTTTTAAGGAGCTCGCTCGCAGAGAGCTTCGCGAAGACACGAAGATTTGTGGTTTATGGCCACATGGAATGGGTGCTTATTTGAATTTCCATTTTGGCATCACAATAATTAAGAGCCATTAATGTGCAGTACATCGCATAAGGCAGAAATACACAGACAGACCTCAGCCCCGAACGAGTTCAATCCCAAGGCCTACGTCGCTTTATTTGTTATACTGTGGTTGAGGTTTTGGTTAATTTAACATGCAGAAGAAAGGGGGTGTACATTCAAAACCGTTTTGTATAATAGCACAATAGAGCTCAAATAAGACACTTTTTAATATAAGCTTTTTTCCTACTTTTTAATTTTTTTATAAAATTATTGTAATTGTAAACGTTTGCTTTCTCCTTCAATCATTCGATTTATTTATTTTTAATTTTATTTGTATTCTAAATTTTATTATTTTTTAATTTTCAAATTTTGTTTCAGAAATATTGAATTTATATTATTTGTTTTGTATTGCTTTCATATGCTCTTAGGCGTTTTTAAATTTCAATGATTTTCTGAGATGGATAAATAAAATATTTTCGTTTCAAAAATCTATATATAAATACGGCAACACATTTTTGTTATGCACTTTTACCTGTGTTAACGTGGACGAATGCGCATAAAACTTATATTGTTGGAAAGTTCCTGTGCTCTAGATGTGCACAATATATTTTGTTTGCGTATTTGTTCACGTTAATACAAGTAAAAAGCGTTTCAAAAAAGGTAGCATTAAGGAACAGGTTGTGCACCATATTTGTCAACGCATGTAGCATTGCCTTTTTATTGTTTTTTTTAAATAATAAGTATCAAATTAACTGAAATCATTGTTGATGACAAAGAATTTTAATTGTTGTATTGTTGATGTTCATTTGAAAGCATTTTATGTATTTTTCGTCGTTTATTAAGCTATTTTATGGTTTTTTCATACACTTTGAAAGTAATATTTTTTAAAAAAAATACCAATTTTGAAGTTTTTGATTTATATTTATTTTTTAAAAATTTTGTTAACACTCTTTCTTTATTAACAAAAAAGTTATCGATTTTTGGTCTGAAACAGACCTTAATTTTCCACACTGGGACAGGGGGAGAGACGCAGAGATAGGGAGGGACAATTTAGCTTAAATATAAATATTATATTTAGTTATTAATTCGATAGATATATTAAAAGATACCTTTAGATTGCTTTAAATATTATTCCGAGAAATTTTCAAAGTTATCTCTGCGGTAAAGATTTTTCTATCGAAAAATAGAAGGGAAAATTCTGCGACTGGATTCGAACCAGAAACCTCGGTTGTCATGGCCGACGCCTCTGCCAGTTGGGCTATCACAGACACCCGGACAACCATGCAGTCTCAAGGTGTCTTAAAGACAAACAAGGTTGAAAGCCCAATGGGAGGCGGGCACCTAGCTCACAGATCGAGAATCTCTCCTATCCAACCATCAGAAAGTTTGTGGAACTCACAGATAAATTAATAATCATTAATGTTATAAACTGGAGATAAGCCTACCAAGCATCAGATAAAGATTTTTCTATCGAAAAATGGAAGGAAAAATTTTCTCATGGCCGACGCCTTTACCAACTAGTAGGCTTATCTCCAGTTTATAACATTAATTATTATTAATTTATCATTGTGGTGAAATGAATCGAGTGTCAGAAATGTCATACAAAGCATTTTGGATATTTATTGTGTTATCTATTTTTCATTCTTCAAAGTTTATTATTAAACAAGATTGAGGCTACAACAATTACACATACATTTTTTTTCTCAGAAATGTGATCGAATTTCGATCATTGGGTGATCCTAGTAATTATAATTTATCCAACGAAAGTTAGAGTAGGCGTGTACAGTTAAGCTTGCAATTTCAATTGTTAAATATTGTTAATTCTACTTTGGCAACAATGTCTAACAATCGAAATTGGAAGTTTAACTGGACACGCCCACACCAAGTTTCGTTGGACAGAGTATAATAAAAATTAATCATTTATCTTAGCAATTAAAACAATGTGGCCGAATTCCTAAGATAAAGATAACACATCTGAAATCCACTTAAGTATTTGTGAGATTCCATTAATATTCCATTTCATTTTGCCAATGAATTTGTAGATAACACCAAATAATTAACAATAACAAGATATTCATTGTTGGAAAATGATGCTGGAAATTTGTGAGTGTTATTAATGGAACAATGCTATTACAGAAATCAGTGTATTTCAATTTAATGATGATCCATTGCAGAGCACAAGCACTTTTACTTACTTCTGTTTCTTTCAAATCTAGCCATCAATTTTTGACCCACTTCAAATAAGGCCGTGTTCACTTTGGAAGCGTCGAGTCCTGCGACGAAATTTCTATAGGACTCGAACAATGGATAACGGAGTTAATCCTTCTTTAGAATTCGATCACCCTTTTACCATTACTTCCTTGTTTAGACGAAGGGGTGAAGAAGGTAATTTTTCCAAAAATTCCAAAAAATTATAAAAACAATTTTCATTACATATTCTCCCGATATCAATTTTATTTCAAGATCTGGTTTTACAGTTTTTAAAATGACCACAAATTTATTAAGTTAACATTTATTTATTTATTTTCTCTGAGATTGTAAAATGACATGATTGATAAACAAGGAAGTAATGGTAAAAGGGTGATCGAATTCTAAAAAAGGATTAACTCCGTTATCCATTTCGTCGCAGGACTCGCATCGAACACGACACGTTGATTCATTTCCGGTGAGAGTATAAAATTTTTCAAAATTTGAATTTTTAGAAAAGTTTAAAGTTGATTTTTATTTAAAGGTAAACTCCACACCCCAAACAACTTCGTTTAAAATGAAAGACGAAAATCTCAATAACAACATAGCATGTATACAAATTTTCATTAAGAACTCAAAATTGATAAAATGTATAAAATCTTTCAATTTTTCCCTGCGATGGACATTGGTGCCATATTTCGGGAACTGTATCGTCACAAGTTGCCGAGAAGTGCGAAGGAGTTTCAAATTCGTGACGCCACACATTGGATGCTATCGGTTAGTTGTCAGTTGGGCATCGCAATGGACTATGAATTTGAAACAAGACCGATAGTGACGACTGCGATATACAAGGGCCGTTAGCAGAATTAAATGCTACGTGCAATTTCTGCGATATACGTCGGCGTGTGGGCATTAGGCCGGCGTGTGCGCATTAGGGCGGCGTGTGCGCATTAGGGCGGCGTGTGCGTACACAGCAGATAGGCCTACCTCATTCCTTCGGGGTTTAGCACATGCGGTTGCGGTCGTTGTTCTTGAAGAACGCCAGGCCCGTTTAGAGTTGGAAGAGTATCTAGTACCACTTTATACGTGATCTAGTTTCAGCGAATTTCTTGTTTGAATTGATATTGTATTTTAAACGACGGATGCACAGACGAAGCAAGACGCTTCGAAATGAGAAACGTGACATTTCTATGAAACGTGAAACGTGAAATTTCTATCCGACTGTCTATTTATACATCCAAACAGTGACCAACTTGAAGGGATACCGATATAAAAAAGGTTAGCAAAATCTTACGATATTTAGAATCGACTAGAATCTCGGCGACGAAATTCCCAGAGGTTCTCACGGCAGGAAATGACGGCTTGTTCCGCCGTGTTCTCTGGAGAAGAGATGTAAGATCCCACGCCAATTTTCAATTTTCCGAGGCATTTATCTTAATAGACCTTGCCCAATAGTAAACAAACCGCCATTTTGAAAATAAGCAGACGAGCACTTCCGCGAGCAACCATGCTTCCTGTTGTGAGCTTGTTAGCTCTAGACTAGCATCTCCTGCCTCTATGTAGTACATAGTGCCGCAGAATTTTATCGTTACAAAAGGAGACAAGGAATCTACACTTCAGAGCACTCGATAATGCATTTTATATTTTAGATTTGGTTTCTGAAAATTTTTTGGCAAATTCCTTTGGCAGGTATAAGCCACTTAATGAATGAATGTAATATACGATACAGAACATCTAGTCATTTATACCTTACTTTTTGTGGTGAAATTTGGATGAGGAATTATCTTACTCAGTCTTCCTTCAATTACACTTGGCAACAAAATTTAAGATTTTTCTTGTGACAAAATGAAAGTGGGTGATTTTTGGTAGTATTTTTTCTGCTGATTACGAATATAATTTTTAAATTTCTCTAGCACGCACAGCTTTCTTGTTTACAATGAAAACATTTTAAAATCATTCAGTGTTTGGGGCCTGGTAAATTTCCTTGCGGCCCCAAATATGGATACTTAACATTGTAGCCGCTTCTCTTCACACCCATTGCTTTAACATAGAAATCTCGATGTGCATAACTTGGAAACTCGACGTGATAGAAAAATCTAAAAACAGATTCGGATTCTACATACAAATTAATACTAAGAACACTATGTGTTGTCTTAGTCACAAAATGTGTGTTGACTACTGTTATCTTCCTTCAATTATCCAAGCCTTTATTATTGGCTTGTGGAGCTAATAAAGAGAAAAAATCTTCTCTCTTAAGTTTAAAATGGATAATAGAAATTATTCTAAGATGAAATGAACCTTTTTATTACATAGAAAATATCATATCATTAATTAAGAATAAAATCTTCTCTTTGTTTATCTTTTTTTTTATTTTTCCTCTTGAGAGGTGAAAAAAATCTTTTTTCTCAAGAGCTCTTTCTTTCAAGGGAGGGGGGTGCTCTGATTGTGAGGCAAAAAAAAAGAGAAGTATAGTTTATATATATATATTTATTTTTATTTTGCCTCTAAATCACCCCACCCCCCCCCCCCTCCCTTGAAAGAAAGCTCTTGAGAAAAAAGATTCTTTTCTGCAACAATATACTGTTTATCTGCATAAAACATTTTTCAGTTTATTTATTTAATTCACAACAATGCCTCAGTATTATCTTACCACAACAATCCCTGGCTTTGGACTGAGCAAGAGAATTATTATTTTTTTTCAGTTTATTTATTTAATTAATAACAATGACTGAGTATTGTCTTAAAATACAACAGTCCCTGGATTCGGACGGATTGTTGTAACTTTCTTTGTTGGCCTCGGACGGACCGACGGACGGATAAGAGAATTTTAGTTGTTTATTGTTGTGGTAAGATAATACTCAGCCATTGTTGTGAATTAAATAAATAAAGTGAAAAATGTTTTATGCAGATAAACAGTATATTGTTGCAGAATATTAAGTTTTGAAAACCATTGATGCTCCACTTTCGTTTCTTTACCCTTCAACCTGTACGGTTGATACCCATCATGTGACAGATGGAATTCTAGTAAATAAATAATTTGCACCCAGTTATTTTGATCTACGGCATTGATCCATGCATCTTTGCGTTGTGAATCTCGTGAAAATCAAGAGAACCGAATCTCAGACAGCAAATTTGTATTAGAACAGTTTGTGCAACATTTGTCAGCCAAGGAAGTAAAACAAAATGATCCTATCGTTTTCCGTTTTATAAAGAGGTAGAAAATACAGAAAAGAATCGGCTGATTTAATTTTCCCATGCTGTATTTTTCCCATTAATTTTTCTAATGCACTGTTGCACAACTATTAGGCATTTCTTAAATTTAAATCACTCTCGAATTAGCTCGGACGCTAAGCTGATGCTGAGTATCTGGTAAAACCGGAAGTCTTTTTGCTGACCGACCGGTCTTCCTCTTGTGGCGATTTTATCGTCAGGCAAAATCTATAAACAATTAGGAAAAATCGAAAAATTTTTAATGATATATTCTCTATTAACCTGGATTCATGTTATGATTCAAAAAAATTAAAGTCGATTTTTTCCGTGGAGTTTACCTTTAATTTTTCATGCTGGTTAGAAAATGGGATTATTCAATTTTCTTCATTTTGACATATTCGTAGCAAAAGCATGGGTTAAAAATAGATTGCAAATACAAGATCTAAAAAGAATAAAAAATATTTAGGAATAGAGCTTATTCATGAGGTATACAATATGGCGGCAGCAGCTTCCGTTCAGATTTTGATTGGCGGCAGCAGCTTCAGCTCCGCCATTGATTGGCAGCTGATGCTGCTGCCACCATGTTGTATACCAGCTTTCACAATGTGATTGGTTGCTGCGGAACGACGTCACGCTCATGAATAAGCTCTATACACTTTAAAAAGTGCACTGAACAGTAAAGAAATAATTTTTTGGTAACGGTTATTATAATACGAATTCATCAAATTAAAAAAAAAGGCAGCGGGCGTTTAATATTAAATTTTAAAATGAAAAATTACGCTCTGCCACACGTTTGCCTTTTTTTAAAATTTTATAAATTCCATTTTTAATCAGAGGCACCAAAAATTATTTTTTACTTTGCAATGCATTTCTTAAAGTAAAAATGTAAATTTAAAATACACACTTTTTATTTTAATTTTTCATTTGTTTGTTCTCAATCTTCGAGCACAGTCCTTCTATTTCTATACTCGAAAGTCTCCACTTGGTCTCAACCATGGCGGCAAAAAAGTTCGTTTGTTGCGAGACGTCATCATGCATACCATCGAGGCTAACGTGAAATACAGGCTCCGGCACTGAAAAGTCACCTGACCATCGGGGTCCGGGCAATAATTCATTCTTCACTGTCTCCATCTTGGGTTTTAAAAATCAGTATTTTTTGTTTCCTGGAAACAATGCAGGATGGAATGTTGCCCGGACCCCGATGGTCAGATGACTTATGAGTGTCCTGGCCTCTCTGTCGTTGGCCTCGGCTTACCATATATTGTGGCATGTCGGATTGAGCTTGTTTTATTTAATCCGCTATACAGGGTGATTCTGAAAAAGTGTGTATAACTGTAAGCAATGACAGGTGACCAGAATGAACATTTTCTTTTAATACAATGTGGGTCCGAATTTGAACGCTAACTGAGATATGAACAGAAATAAAAATGCCGCCATCAAAATCAACAAGTTAATAACTCAGCTTCTGCAACGCCTAGAATAATCAATTTTAGTGGAATAATAGCGTACATTAAACTCTGTATCCTGTTTAAGTTCGATCGAATTACATCGAATAGTTTCCGAGTTACGCATTCAAAATCGTAACACGTGCTGGTTAGTACTCGCATCAGAGCACTGTGTATATTTAAACTTTTTCAGAATCACCATGTATATTTTAACTTGTTGAATTTTATTTCTTAAAGAAAACATTTGCCTCTTACGTGCCAACAGTGTTTCATGCTGGTCATATTTGATGTTAAAAATAGGGGAATTGTTGGTTTCTTCTGATCTTTGTTGGGAGAATTGGAAGTTTTTTTCTTGTCAATGAAGCACAGACAAGGAGGAAGCAAGATTCCCTTCTGTGGAATATTTGAATAAACCCTCAGAAGAGATTTCAGTTAATATAGCTTTGATTGCTTAGATTCCAGTAGTCTTAATTATTTAAGTATAACTAGTACTGTATATTTCAGTCATGTTGAAAAATGAAGTCATGCAGTTCGAAATGTACATTCATGGTCAATAAATCTTGTTTGTGGAAAAGCGGTTGGTTTTTTGATGCGTTTACTGAAGTAAGATCCACAGTTGAAGGTAATCAATTTTATTTGGTGAAACTGTTATATGTATGTTTTAAGCGTTCCCTACAGTCAGGAGGGTTAGGAGCAATTTCAGACATCAACTGATTGTTGTTTTTAAGCATCTTCGGGAGCATGGTCGTTATCGTCTCCCGTACAAACTTGCCAAAATGCGTCATCCCTAGATCCTCAAGGACGACATTATTGTTGGTAATTCTACGATCATAACTAGCAATTGCTCTAAGAGTATATTTTGGAATGTCTGCAGCTCCTTTCAACTGATAGCCCAAGCTGGCATACTGTCACGTTCCAAAATTTAAATGCAGTGGAAATAAAAAAAAGGTGCAGAGTAATTGAATAACACAGACCTACAGTTTTAGTTAGTGAACTAAACCAAAACAAAATTTTAATAACACAAGTAAATAACAACAAATAGTATAAGTCAAAACAAAAACAAATAAACCAGTTCAGAAAAAGGTTGACTTAACTATCAAAATCCTTTTGAAAATTAAAAGTCAAATAATACTGCTTAAGCTTAAAGCAGCATATAATCAACAACAAAGAAATTATTGCTCTATAATAAAATTATATCAGTTCTATCAAACGTCCATATGTAATATAGTTGGCATAACAAACTCATTAGATTAGAACAGACATATACAAAGATGAAAGAACTCCAACAATTCGAGCTTGAATTGAAATGAGTCAATTTGCAAAGTCCACAGTCCACACTTTGTAATAAATATACTTCAGAAAATTAAAGCAGGTAATACCTCCCTGCATGAATGATAAATTTTTACACAATTACACCACTTCAGATTTATACCAGTCCATTTATATTTTCCAATGAACATAATCACTTGAACATTTACATACTAACTGTAAATATTAAATAAATACTTAAAAGCAGTATAGCAGCTCAAAAGTTCATCAGTTCATAATGTTCAATCTCAGCCAACAATAATTGGAATAATTACAAGTAACACTGGTGCACTTAATTAATATACAAATAGACGTAATTAAATAAGCCACTCTTTACTGGTTTCAACACACATTTTTAGATAAGCTTGAATTCAATATTTTATCAAATCAATAACCCAATATACGGGTCTTGTACACGGTCGTAACCCTTTTGTACTTTTACATGCATATAAGCCTAAAACACAAACTTGTAACTCCACGTTAATGTGCGTACATACACTTAAATCAATTTTATGTGACAAGGTTAATATTAACGACCTCCGTAGAAACCACTTGATAAGGCTTAACTATTTTTCCGCCTTGAATCACACAAAGGTTCACTAAACAGCTAACTCGAGATTTCCATTCGCATGGAACA
>JAHWFO010049587.1:2145-32128 GCA_023313115.1 Rhysida immarginata
TAATAATAATTTTATTAATTTTATTATTTTACTTGCATTTATTTTTTCTTTTAAATGTATATTCAGTAACCCCGTTTTGGGCTTTTCGCCTGTTGGGGGGCAACATCGGGTTTGGACTTCCGGTTTATCTGGGGGTTTCCCCTCCTCTGTTGTTGTCATATTATTATTATTATTATTATTATTATTATTATTATTATTTTGCACCCCAAAGGGGTAAAATAATAGTTATAAACTACATCAAAGATCGTTCCTAAGACCACTAATGGATTAACGAAGGATATGTAGTGCGTATTGCCTGTGATTTGGACAAGACTTTAAAGTACAGTTAATAATCTGATTTTTATAATCATAAGATAGAGAATTCTAACTTTCTAAGGTGTTATAAGGGAAAACGGATTCCGAAAATTTAGAAATCCTTTTACTAGGTATGATCTTATATCTTTGAATATGACGAGTTCGATCTGAATCAAGTATCCATTGTCGTATAAAGTGTATAGGATGATTAGAATTAGTAAGGGCAGTTCTTTTAATTTCGCAAAAGTGACAATAGTCATAAAAATAGGAATACCCTCAGACAAGCAAATATCAGTGATCAAAGATAGTTGCGGTAAAGCCAAAGCCACTCGAATAACATTATTATAAGATACCTGCACCCTCGACAAATATAAGTCGCCAACATGTAAAGAAGTGGCGTCATGAATTCTCTGGAGGCAGGACTGATGTTATGCGGAGCACAGAAGCAACCGGCCGTATGTGGTCTCTGATGAACTTCTGCACTTGTTTCTTAACCTGAAGAAACATTTTTCTGGACAACACTTTCACGACGATGAAGAGATCAAACGACGAAGTTGAAATGTGACTCCAGCAGCAGGTGCCAGAATTTTATGACTGTGGGATACAGAAGCTAATGCCTAGGCTTAATAAGTTTTTAGACAATGGCGATAATTACGTCGAAAAATAACCCCTGCATCACTAAATAAGTCGTAGTTGACATTTTGGTATAAACATTTTTTGAAAAAATATAAACCGTTATAACCTTTTTTCCGGATACACCTCGTAAACCCGCTTCAATTTTCGGCGAATTGTTCTGCCCAGGAGCGTAGCTACCATGCTCCAAGTCGTTCAGTCGAACCAGGGCCCGGATTTAGTATTTTGGATGGGGTCAGGGAATCCGGCTCTCAAAATTTGAACCATGAACCGCAACTGGCTCAAGCAGATAGGGATCGGGAACAGCCTTGGTTAAATCGTTTTTAAACTTGTTGCAGACTTGATGTTCTTTTCTCCTTGCAAGTCGTTTTAAACGATGGCGATCTCGCTTATGATTGTCTAAAAGAAGTACTGTGACTCAAAGACAAAGTCTGTGGATTAACTTTCCAACGGTTGAATACTTTGTATTTCGCATCTTTCGAGATCCCAGACACCTGCTTCGTCATTTCAATTGTTTCCAGCTAGATGAGTACCAATAATTCTACCTGGTCCTGCTATTTATAAAATTGAAGCATGCTCAAGCTGGTATCAATCTGCGTTGAAAAAAGACTAGAATTAATCTAGTTGGATATTTGGATGCTTGCATTTGAAACCTCACACTAAAGAAAAAAAATGCAGAACATATATTTTAATAAACTTGGTTGTCTTTAAGACACCTTGTGACAGCTTGGCTGTCCGGGTGTCTGCGATAGCCCAATTGGTAGAGGTGTCGGCCATGATAGTCGAGGTTCCTGGTTCGAATCGAGGTCAGAATTTTTCTTTCCATTTTCAATCGAAAAATTAGAACACATATTGTTTATTATGTATTTCATCAGTAGATGACGCTGCTGTCATCAAATTAGTAACTATTATTTAGGATTCATATTCAAAAGTTTTCGATACAAATGACCGAAACAACAGCATCAACGAATTATATTTTGTATATGATCCAGAACATGTTAGGAATATAAGTTACTTTTGAGTAGCATTTTGATACTATTCAAGTAAAATTTCATGAATTTTTACATAACAAATATTCGAAGAGAAAGTTTTTATTTCTTATGGTGAATGGGGTTCGACACGATGAAACGGTAAAATTAACGCATACGCATGTCAATTTTATTTCATTCTTAGTATAGTGGCTAGAAGAATAGTATGGTAACGGCTACTACTGTGCCCGCGCCACGAGAAGGCGGCTGCGTATCCAAAATCTCTCACATAGTGCGCTAGCTGCCTTGGCCAATCCATTTTGCTAAAGGGTAGGAGTAGTATACTGCAAAGTTACTCAGGGCTTGGAAAAAGTTATTTTTGTATATGGAAATTCGTGCAAAAATGGTAAAGGGGAAAACGTTACATTCTGAAGGAAGGAAGGTTGCTTTGAACGTCATTTCATATAAAGCATTTGTTTCTTTCTCCAGCATAACTACTTCTACCCTATAGAAAAATGGATTGGCCAAAGCACCTAGCGCGCTATGTGAGAGATTTTGGAAACGCAACCGCCTTCTCGTGGCGCGGGCACAGTACTCTCAATGATACTGTTTGATTCCCGATTTGATGATAGTAGCGGTGGCGCTGCAATCGACATAGATGTGAGTTACGCGTGAGATGAGATGGAAATCTTAGGATGACGGAGGTTTTTTTCAGCTATATTATGGGTGAGGTAAGTTTATTTATAAAAATTTTGTATATTTTTAGGTAATTGTCTTCCACAGAACTTGAGGATATTCTTTAACGTTAAAATAAATGAAAACAATCTGCGGTTTTAAATAACTTGAAATATAAGATCAGAGATGGATGAAGGTAAAGCATAAGATAAAGCATGGAATATGAGCCCTTCTGAGCCTGAGGAATTAAATTTTTAGTAATTAAGCATTAAACATAGAACTGCTAAATTAAGTCTAACAAAATATAAGCATAAAATCTAATAATATAATACTGTACACAGCTGGCCACTCACAAATGATAGAAAATGAATTTTCACAGATGTTTCAGAAGAATAAATTCAAGAAATGAGGCGTTCGCCTCTCTAGCTCGGAAGGTCTCATATGTAAAATGGACAATATTGAAAAATATATAGATATACAAAGAGAGTGTCTTTTTTCATAAAAAATTCATTTATTACATGATTAACAACCAAATTACTTTTTATGTGATGAAAAAAAATTTAAATATCAGATATTTTAGGTTAATAGGTTTGATAAATAAATTCTTATTATTTAAAAAAAAGTAAGATATGTAATAAATTTGTATATAAAGCTGCTTTGATTGCATTTTATTATTTAAAAATAAGGAATGTTTAAAAATTATTCTGATTTTCTTAGAATTACATAAAGAAAAAAGTTAATTAGAAATATAGACAGTAAAGTGGATCGGCCTTCGTGGCTCAGTGGTTGCGTGATCGCACGAGGACGACGAGGATTTTTCAGGGAGAAATCCTCTTCCTTCGAAAGGGAATTAAAGTCGTTGGTCCCGTGTAGTCGTTTGCCGGCTGCACGTTAAAGAACGCTTGCGAGGCAAAATTTGCGTCCCGTATAACGCCGTCCTGATATGACCACAGTAGTTGAAAGGGACGTTAATATCTACCAAACCAAACATGTAAAGTGGTTCTTGAAAATTTAAAATGCAACGGTAAGGGGGGAGGGGTGCTATTTTATTGCAAAATTAAAATCAGATGAAGAAATCGAAACTTATCTAAAGAAAATAACTCTGAGTGAAACGGTCGTATATTCCTCTATACCAAAGATAACTGAAAAAGAATAAAATCATACTGCAAAACCATCTCTGAATTAAAAACATAAAGGGGGGGAGGTCGAAATATTATTAAAATGGTACATTATTTAGTGTTCTGGAATAAAATGAAATAATACATCAAATTTATAAATTTTACGAAGAAATTGTTGGAGCCTTATTGATGTAAAGCTCTGGATGTTGATGTAGTTGCCATCTGGCGGCATCATCATTCGAGCAGTCAGATTTGAACGCTCGCTGCCACACTATTCTTCCAGCCTCTATAATTCTTAGTGGAACCAAGATACAGTTCCTTTTCGAAGTCAGTTAGCTTGTTTTTAAGAAATTAATAAAGAAAGCCTGGCTTGTTCAAATATTACTCTTGCTGATAGTAAGCAAGTTCTATAGCCTCATTACAAATGTCAAAACGCAGAAAAGGTCAAAAATTATGATAATTTATAAAGCATTTATAATCTTAGAAAAGAAAGATCATGAAGAATAGATTCTTAAAAGAAATTCTAACCAAAGGGACAATCCAAATGTATAATAAAGTAGGTGGAACAACGTAATTAATGTCCACAATTTTCAAATGTAAGCCGATATCGAAATGTTGTAAATTATCTAGTCTGCTATATTATGCCGAATTAACATTTTTTTATTCTTAGAAATCGACAGACTTAAATTGGAAGGGAATAAAATTAATGCACATTACTTAAAATTCAGATTACGTGTTTAATCTACGTGTTTGCTTTCAGAAGAAAGATATAAGTTATTTGTTCTTGAAATTAAAATATTTAATAACTCCCTTCGAAAATAAAAATAATTGACAAAAGTTTGCAATGGTTGATTTTAGCTCTCCAAGTGCTCACGTGATCCGGTCATTGAAGCTAGCCAAATCTTTTGAAGAAGGTGAGTCTATCATACGCAGCTTTTAATATTTCATCTATAAAAAGAAATCGATTTCAGGAGGAGGAGAAGATAGAGCGACTTCCTTCCGGTCAAGGAAGTCACTCCGGTAACAAATCAAATGTCCACTTACATTGCAGACGGGAAACGATCTGTTCCAAAGCGAGAAAGTCGTCGAGCTCTCTAACGACTCCCTCTCTTCCATTTGCAAAAAGAAAGGAAACTTTTAAGCATCAGGCCAAAAAAAAATTATTCTCCACGTTGAATGATAAAAAAATCCCCTTTAAATATACTGTCAACGATCTATCGTAACTTATAATATATACTTATTGTAAATATAAGATAGATTTGTCTACGATACACTAACTTTTTAGCGTATTAATTTGTGAAATAAATTTTATAATTTCTTAAACTAGTATTTTAATTCTATTTCACGACTTTTTAATATACTCCATACAAATGAGCTAATTTCGTGTAATTTTCATATTTTACTGATTAAAAATGTGTATATTGGACAAAAAGGTTTTAAAGGCTCTCCCGTATCACTTAGTAAATTGCGTAAAAAACGAACATGAGATTACAAGAAAAAGTAAGAAAAAAGCGAATAACCTTTCCGTCGTTTTCTCAAAACTGGCATACATATTGTGTGTTTCCTGTTCGCTTTGGTCCCCTTTATTATGTCAGAGCAAGCTTACATAGCCTTGCGCGTTATTATAGCAACAAGATATTAATACCCACAAGGAGGGACATAGGAAAGTAGCTGAAGCAGTGAGTACAAAAAAATTGGCCCTCTTATAAGGGGATAAAATACGGGGTAAATGAGAGTTAAAGTAGAAGATGACGAAAGAGTAAAAAAATTTTGGGTAAAATATCCTCCTGCTTTTTATCTTGTAAATCTTCTATAGTTCCGTCTGTCCACATTTTTTTAAGGTGTGGGACGTATGATATATGAAAAGAATATGTTTTTCATAATTGATTACAAATATTGCATCCAAATTTCAATGGGACCAATAGTTCCAGAGATATTTTCACAAATTCGAGTTTCCGAAATATGCTGTATCTCGAAAATGGCGAGTCACAGCAAAATGGAACCAAAACAGTTCAATATAGACATAAAATTAATAAATTTTTCTATCGACATGTGATCAATATTTCGACATATATTATCAAAAAAATCATAATATCTCTATATATAGCAACCGACACCGATGCGACTTACACACATATGCCAAAAGTCATGGGATAGCACCTAATAACGTGTGGGACCTCCTCTAACCCAAAGAAATGCCACAGTCCATCGTGGCATTGATTCCACAAGTCAGTGGAAGACATCTGAAGACATTCCGACTGGAGAGCTTCCCACAATTGCCCATTACGGAGCCACCACCGGCTTGCACAGTGCATGCTTGACAACTTGGGTCCATGGCCTTCTTGGGGTCTGCGCCACACTCGAGAGCCCTACCATCAGCTCATATCAACTGGAATCGAGACTCATCAGACCAGGTCACATATTTCCAGTTCTCAAGTGTCCAGTCTATGTGTTCATGGGCCCAGGAGAGACGTTGCTGACGATGTCTTGTTGTTAGCAAGAGCACCCTCGTGGGTCTTCTGCTTCCATATCCCATGGACACCAGATTTCGTTGCACAGTTCGCATCGATACAGCTCTAGTATCACCCTGGTTAAAATTTGATGTCATCTGGCATAGTGTCAGTTGCCTGTTAGCGGTGACCATCCTACTCAGACGTCGTTGGTCCCGTTCATTGAGAAGGAGTGGTCGACAACTATGTTGTCCATGGTGGGAGGTAATGCCGTCAAGTTGGTACTCTCGGTAGACTCTTGAAACTGTAGACCGTGGGATGTTGAATTCTCGAGCCACCTCCGATATTGAATAACCCATACGTTATGCTCCACATGCCAGGCCACGTTCGCACTCGGATAGCTCTCGCCGTGTAACCATTGTCACACTGAACACCACAAAGTTGTTAGTGATGTCAAAGTTATTGTGTGATGTTGGATATGGGGCACCCGTTTAATGAGACGAATTTCATAGATGATACCCTAAATGCTGATGAGTAACTGCGAATGTTATAGAACACTGTGTTCTGTTCAATTTTGACTGAAGATGTCAGTTTCCCCAGTTTTTCCAGCAGGATGGTGCAAGACCACACTACGGTTTTAATTTCCGCTAGATTTTTACCTGTGGGGCTACTTGAAACAACTTGTACATGCCGTGAAAATCTAAAGCAAACGCAACATTCAGCCATGAATCCTACAGGCCTGTGATAACATTACCACCGATGTTCTTGTGCGCGTGTATAATAAATAGATAAAGCGCCTTGAGTTCTGTGCTTAGCAACAGGGACAACACATTGAACACATCCTTTATCTGCTGCAACCCTGTTTTCGGTGTGTGTTTTTGTTTGGAAAGGGACAACGTTTTTGTTAATGTCCTGTAAACCACAACAGATAACTGAAATCTGTTGCAGGAATAAAACTACTGAGAAACAACTGGTGTTATTTGATATGTCACATGACCACCTTCCTATTAAAGAAAATTAATCTTCACCCAAAATTACGGATTTCAAGATGGCAGCCAAACTTTAAAACCGTCCCAAAAGATAGAGCACCTATCCCCTTCCTTGCTAGCATGGTCATTTTACAGACCATTTCCGAACTACAACTAGGTCCAGTGAATTTTGACTCGCCCTTTATTGTATAAGTAAGCTATAGAAATAGTTGTCTGGGTCGTTTACTTCCATGGAGTATAGCAGGCGTAAAACTGCAGGAACATTTCTTTAAGACATTTTTGAACCATCATAGAGCATGCTCAGAGAGCCTTCTTGTTGTTTGCATCGGTTCATATACCTCTTCATCAATGTCTTTCACATTCTCAATATTTCAGTTCTTGTATATTATGATTCGAAAAGCATTGCCGAAATTGATCCAAACATATGTTGCCGAAATAGTAGTCTGGATGTTTCTCATCTCGACTGAAGATGTTATCACAATATCTAGATGCATGACCTGTTTCATCGATCTTCAACACTCTATGTCGTTGTACTGGTTTTCATGTATTGAGGAAACTGCATTTCCCGAAGCTATCTCGAAGTTTAAATGACACAATCGATACCGTATTTCTTCAATGGTTTCTCTAATTCCTGTTGCCAACTCACTCGGCTCCGATTTTGCGATGTATTTAGCAATGTAATATGCAATGTCCTCATTTGATCCGTATGGTAGAATATCCATGTTTCCTCGCCATAGCTTGAAAAGTGTGAGATTGTAGTTGTTCACCCATCGATCTTCAACAGGTATATTCGTCCACCATTGCTAATTGTTCAATGTTCCATTCACAAACACCAAGGTTGAGCGTGAATGGTAACAGATGACGCCCCACACAATTACGTTGGACCTGTGTGCCGCTGACTGGTCACGTTGACGTCCATCACTGGTGTGCAGCCAGAATCTGCTCTCATCACTGAAGATAACAGACCTCCATTCAGCTCGCCAGTCAGCTCTTTCGCAACACCACTTCAACTGCACAGAAAAGTGTCCTTGCAGAAATGGTAGTCTGGTTAGAGGGGCACGTGTCCGGTTGCAAATGGTTCGTCTTGATAGGGTTGGTGCTACTTCTGGCCTTATCTCTGTCGTGGATGCTAAGCGGGTATTCGATGCGTGGTCATGGGGAAGAAGCTCTACATGTGAGTACCTTCTGTAGACTAATGCTGCACACATCGAGCCACCAGAGAATCATTAAGTCCAAAATGGACCGCGATTTGCCAATAAGGCCATCTAGCCTCTCGTAATCCCACAACAATCTGATCTCTGTCAAACTCCGTCAACTGCTGCACAGGATCGATTCACATTATTATGACACTCCCTACGTTTGTCTTCGGGGTTGCCCAGCCGAGAACTATGTGACTTGTTGGGAATTGGTTAGGTGACATATAAGTTAGGTTTCCGCTATGTTAAAAACATATCACTCATTGCTGCAATGGTTCAGAAACGTGATTTATCAGATATGGAAAAGGGGGATGATAATCTGCTTTCGGGGCAAGGGTGGCAGTATTTCGGAAATCGCGCAGTTTTTGAACTATTCTCGTGCTGCTGTAGTTAAAGTGTACCATGACTGAGAAAATGGAACCGTTCCGAATAAACGATATGGGAATTGTGGAGCACAACGTGCCACTGATGAGAGAGGTGAACGTCAGTTGCGAAGGTGTGTGAAGGCCAACCGAAGAGCTACAGTGGACCCCCAGAGATAAAAATCACATGGGTTTAGGTCAGGACTCGTAGGGCAAAGAAAGCCACCCCCGAATCGATCTGGAAACCTGTTTGAGATGACACAATTTCCGAATTTCTGATTGAGAAAGTCTAGCCAACTTACCGCTCAAACCAACGAGGGTGCTACCAGACATGTCTCTAAATCCACAGCACAGAGGACCCTGCTACGTATGGGTCTCCGCAGCAGACGGATGGTCATCGCATCCATGCTGACGAAGGTTCATCGCCAAAAACGGCTTCAATTTTCCCAACAGTACAGAAATTGGACCACTTCTGACTGGAAAAAGGTTGCCTTCTCCGATGAGTCACGATATCTGCTCCAGAGAAGTGACGGCTGTTGGCGGGTGGGGCGAGAAACCTCCGAGAACAAGCATCCTGCAACCATTGTTGGACGAATCCAGGCTATTGGCGGCAGCATCATGGTGTGGGAAGTGTTCTCATGGCATTGTCCGGGCCCACTGATACCTGTGGCAGGCACTCTCAACCGATTCGTTTATGTATCCATAATTGCAGATCAAGTACACTCACACCTGTCCACTATCTCCCGGAGAGGGATGGCACGTTCCAGCAAGACAATGCGACGTGGCATACGGCTGCAATTGTTCGGGAGTGGTTTGAGGAACACGACCAAGAGTTCCAAGTACTACCCTTTGGGATCGCCTCGATCGTCATCTGCGTGCTATGGAACAACCACCGCGTACCCTTCAGCAGCTATCGGATCCTTTACAGTCTGCATGGCAACAGCTACCAGTAGAAACCTACAAGTATCTTATTGACTCATTCCCACGCCGTCTAGCTGCTGTCTGTGCCGCTGAAGGTGGTTATTCGGTATATTAGCTGGTGGTCATAATAATGTGACTCGACTCTGTATTATATGAAGACCGAAATAATGTTTCCGATCGGTTTCGCCTATTATTTCCGACTTTTTCATGACAACTGCAGAGGTTTCTCATGCTTCTTATTGTACTGAAAAAGGTTGCCTTAGACATATATATGATTGGTTTGGTTTAGTTTGTATGATATTAACGTCCTTTTCAACTGCCATGGTCATTTCAGGACGGCGTTATAGAGGTCGCAAATTTTGCCTCGCAAGGGTTCTTTAACGTGCAGCCGGCAAACGACTACACGGGACCAACGGCTTTACTTCCCCTCCGAAGGAAGTGCGTGATCTCAGAATTTTCCCCCTGAAAAAATCCTCGTCGTCCTCGGCCGGGGTCGAACCCGCGTCCTCGGGCATCAGAGGCGATCACGCAACACCTGAGCCACCGTGGCCGATATATATATGATTGGTTACAACCTTCTCTATAGTCTGTAAACACTTTCTCCATCGTCTGATTATAATTATTTCTGTCATCATGTATGCAAGGCATCATTAAACTTCATTCGTAAATACAAAAGATCCTCTTTATCACGACGTGCAATATTGGTCGAGCAACAATCCCAACCTTCATTGTTTCCAACAAAGGAAAATAATTTGATTGTTTAAATCTAAGATGAAATGGGATGTAAATTAAATAAAAATGAACCGTTCGTGGTCGAGGCTGCTTCGGTTCATTCTAACATGATTCTCGACCTTCTTTAAACTTTCGCACCCATGAACGCACATTTTTAACATTCATAACGCCTTCATCGCATATCTCACTCAATTGGGGATGAATTTCGATGGGTGTTTCACCCCGCAAGTGCAGAAATCGAATTATTACACGCTGATCTTGTAAACTATACTTCGCCATTTTAAGTATATGAAACATCGTTCGCGGCAGCGCGCACGATATTCACGCCGTTCACGGTATAGTGCTGCCATCTATGTTAGTAAAAACGAAATATTTCCCGCAAAATTTTAAAAGCATCCGGATCTTTCTACTTACTCTCACTGCAGAGAAAAAAATTTGGAGACCTTATAACTTGAACGCACCTCGTATTTCATTGGTTTTGAAAATATTGGGAAAATAAAGACTAGTCCACAATCTAAAAATAAGGGCTGATGAAAAAACTATTATTTGAAGACTCTTTAAGGAATAAAGTATTTGTTCAGGTGACTTCATGGAAATAAATATTTGCTCACTATTGTTAATAGAATAAATCTTCAATGGGATTGCCTATTACAATTACATGATAGATAGGCATGGGAGGTTTTATGTTAGTACTATTCGTAATCATCTGAACAAGCTTGGATTCCGCCGAAGAAAAGCAAAGACAAAACCCAAGGTGTCTGTTAAACAGATTGCAGCACGATTAAAATGGGCAAAATTGTATAAAAACTGGGCTGTCCACGAATAGAACCAAGTCAACTTTAGTGCGAATCCAGAGCGTGTTTCGGAAAATTTGTATGGGGCCGAGCATCTGAAAAATTCCATACAGACAATTTAAGCCGGTTTGTAAAATTTAAAAATGAACGCATTGTTTTGATTGTCACATCCAAAAGCCTATGTGAATTGTGTATTGTCTACACAACAGTAAATGCATATGTTTATTTTGATATCTTAGACACATTTCTGATCTAAACAATCGAAGATATATTTGGGCATTATCCAATTGTATTCCAAGGTGACAATGCTTCATGACACCGTGGTAAAAAAAATCAAAGAATTCTTGAAAGCAAATAACCCAGATATGAATATAATTGAAAATGTCTGATCCGAAAGGAAAAAGAAAATAAATTCCAAACGTCCAGAAAATATACCAAACTTGTCAGTTGCAATTCAAAGTTCACGGAAGGAAATAGATTCATTATACTGTAATGCATCAACCAATGCCAATAAGAAACCAAGCTGTGATCAAGGCAAAGGCAATGTCATCCAGTATTGAATTTGTTTACAAGCAATGAACAAATACTTACTTCCATGATGTCACCTGAACAAATACTTTTTTTCTTAGAGGGTCTTCAAATAATAGTTGTTCTTGATACCTTGTTTTACATTATGGATTGCTCGTTTTTTACCATCCAAATATTTGCTCCTCTTATTTTGTGTTGAATGATTTTTGGTTTACAATAAGATTGCATTAAATAGAAAGTCATTCAACACAAAATAAGTTCATTGAGAGTAGCAAATGTTTGCGTTCCCTTGTGCGAAGTTACCCACGTGTGTCCAAAACAACCCCGGCTTACGGTAATGGATCAAATTACGAGGGCATATTGAAAAGTAATGCCTCCATGGCTGTAACTTTTTTATTTTTTAACCGATTTTCAAAATTCTATTTGTATCAGATACTTACATTTGTCCTCTATGTAATGCACTATTCACTTTTCGACATAGTCCCCATCCCTTTCCACGCATTGCGACAACGCGTGACTAGTCGGGTGAACCCGTCATTGAGAATTTTGGGGTTGTTCCTGTAATGAGAATCGTGTCGTAGAGTGACCAGGTTAGTGCATGTATACGGGCCAAGTAGATACGCCTACGCACATCACCAATACTCAGGCTCGCCAGTGGCTGGAGTGATAGGAGCACGGTACTACCCATGAGGGGTTCCAGCACGTCCCCCCTTCTATTTGATTGAAAGGAGGTGCCATGCGCGTAAGAGCGTAAGAGTTTGGAATATTTGGTTCGGGGTACTTAAGTGCTCATGATTATCACCAGCGGAGCCAAGGCGTTAACACGCTCATTTAAGTAGTTGCAATTACCGATATGCATGGGTAAACTTATAAGACGATCAGGACTGCCAGTAATTGCATGCAGAAACGATACTTTTGATGAATCTGGTTACTTATCATTAATTTAAGGAATTTTAAGTTTAGCATTGGGGCCCCGTAATTAATTAGCATATGCAGAATCTAGGATATAGTATAACTGAAATAGACATTAAACGTTTTATTATGAACTAGCAAAGGTACCCGGCGTTGCCCGGGATAATTACACATGGATGTAAACAGAACAATCTCAAAAAATTAAATTAAATTTTGCAATATCTTAAAAATAAACACATGAAAATGCTTAGAATTAATACAGTAAAAATTCTTAATGAAAATTCGAAAAAAATCTTTTT
Source organism: Rhysida immarginata (assembly GCA_023313115.1). Taxonomy (NCBI): domain Eukaryota; kingdom Metazoa; phylum Arthropoda; class Chilopoda; order Scolopendromorpha; family Scolopendridae; genus Rhysida; species Rhysida immarginata. Next base: position 15,017 of record JAHWFO010049587.1, read on the forward strand.
AAAGGCTCACAATGGATGGACCGCTCCAATAATTTCTTACTCAGGTAATCTTACTTCAGATGTACACTTGATGTTGTTGCAATTTCCACTCTTCTCTCGTTGTGTTGAAGCAAAATTTGGCCTTTCATCACTTTGGGTAGTCTAGCGGTCGCCAATTCTTCTATTTACTTGCTTCCCATTTGCTCAATACAGCACGGAGCTAAAGGTTTGCTTTCTCTGTCGTCTTTCCACTCTTTCTCAATAGTCTGCTAACTCTTCATTATCTCCAGCTACTGATCATTTTTAAAGATTTTCAAGAAATTGTTAAGTACTAAGAACTCTCTTTTCTAAGAAAAACCTAAATAACAGGAATTCTATGCATTGTTACAAATTGAAACTTATCCATATTGCATCATCATTTTGTGTTCATTGTTATAATTCTTGGAAAGGATTGCTTTATCATTGTATCATCATTTTGAGCTCATTGTTATTGGTGAATTGCGTGTTGAAACCATTGTTGATACCTATTGTTGCACAAACTTTTATTTGCATTGTTGGTCATGAGATATATATTGTTGGTCCGTGCAGAGTGTTTGTGAATTGCGTGTTGATACCATTGTTGCAAAAACTTTGTCTTGCATTGTTGGTCATGCGATATTTCTCATTAATATGCCCTGCCATAACCATGAATATCGATTTTTTATCAATAATTATTATTTTTTCGAAATCTGAAGTAGACCGTGACCTTCCTCATGCTTTGAAGGTCATGTATGCGAAATTTCATCAAGATCGGAATAAAACTGTAGATTTGTATAAAAAACATACAGACAAACCCACAAACATCCTTCTTTATATATATAGATAAATCGAGCTGCATTGAACCAAATACCACAATCTCAGTTTGATTTTTTCCATTTTATTTCGGTCCCGAACCCTAGCTTCCTTCACCCCGACACCTGACTATTATTGTGGGGGTGGTGGAACGCTACAATATACTCATTCAATCGTAATAAGTAATCTATTATTGCCAATGTTTATAAATTCACATTTTGTTAGTTTTAGCCCTTAACGTTAAAAAAATTTAAAAAAGTTATTTTTGTTGGCCTGTGTAATCAAAAGCTACATATACCAGAAATGCAGTAGCAGGGGGGTGGGAGGGTGAAATAAAATTCTATTTCTTACAGATAAAATTTAATATGTCATTTTCTAAGATCAAATATGGTTAATACATAAAAATTTATAATGGGCTCGCTAATTTGATGACTGAGTTTATAAAAATGGAAAAAGTATCTGTTCATCTTAGAATTATCATTTATCCGATATTACATCTAGTAGACGAACTATTTTATCGGTAAATTTGTCTAGTGAAGATCCAAAATATTCTCTGAATCTAAATTAAAATCTAAAATTAAAATAAGATTTCTCTCACATGAAAATCCAAAGGAGCAAAGCCTCACATAAAATAAAAGGAAAATTTACATTGGAAGGACATCTATAGAGAATATTTGAAATATTTCAATTAAAAAGCCGAACATTTGTACAAAAATTAATCATTGGTTCTCAGCTATACTCTGTCGAAAATAAGAAAAACTCTGCATATCTACTTAAAATTTCCGATTTCGATCAATACACATTGGAATTAATAATGTTTGAAAAAATTCCGCTCGAAAGTATAATTGGACACTTCCAGCTTTAATTTCATTGGATACAGTATAGAATACCCATTAAGACAAACAATAGCTTCATTAATTACACTGTCCAACAATTTTTAACTTTCAAAAAATTACTAGGCGAAGAGTAGTTGACTTTTGGTAATTTGGGTGCGCTGATTCCGAATCTGCAAACCGTTTTTCTCTATCGGGTCTCAATTTTTGGTAAAACGCATACTAATATTTTATAATTTCTGTAAATTAAGGCATTTTAGACCAAACTTACAGCATATATGTGATACCCATTTCTTATCTTGATCTCCCATTTCAATTTCGAAATATAGATTATAAAGTTTTTTGACGTAATTTGATATTTTTCGCTTTGTTGTTACACATCCACAAATATAACAAAAATTATCTGGATTGTTTTTACAAGTTCCTCTAGGCATTTTCATTTATTTAAAATATATTAAGTAATTTTGAAACTTACATGTAAGTGTCAAATTTACATAAAAATATAAAAATTTCAATCACGATTTACGAAATATTGAGACCTGATAGGCAAAAATGAGCGTCATTTTTGTAATCTACGCAAAAAATAACCTTAGAAACGGTGCTTCTCTGTTCAGTAAATTTTTTATATGCCGCTTCACAATTCCAGTTGATGATATACTGAATTATTTGAGAGCTATTGTATTACTACATTGACTTAACAGTAGCAATAGACTAATAAAAGTGATTGTTAATTTTTATTTTGTATGATGGTATGATGGTGTATGTAGAGGTTTTAATAAAACTTTTGCTGCATTTACACGAAGAGCATGCAATTGCATGAGCAGCAAGCAAAAATATGAAAGGAAATATTTTGGGTACACATTTTATTAGAAGAACAATATTTGGAAAACAAAATCCTTGATATTTTCAAGAATATCTATGTTGGTGTTAATATATTTGAAATGTTAACAATATGTCATCATATTTAGTGACATTTAAAATGTCGTTATCGGCCTCGGTGGCTCAGCGGTTGCGTGATCGCCTCTGATGCCCGAGTACGCGGGTTCGATCCCGGCCTAGGACGACGAGGATTTTTCAGGGGGAAATCCTGAGATCACGCACTTCCTTCGGAAGGGAAGTAAAGCCGTAAGTCAAGTGTAGTCGTTTGCTGGCTGCACGTTAAAGAACCCTTGCGAGGCAAAATTTGCGACCCCTATAACGCCGTCCTGGAATGACCATGGCAGTTGAAAAGGACGTTAATACCAAACAAAACTAAACCAAACCAAAATGTCGTTAGAAAATTTTTTCAAATAAAGATTTTTTATATCTTTAAAATTTTGCTCTGAAGTTATAAAGCAGAAGATTATTCATTATTTGAACTCTATGAATAACGAACGCTATGTTAAAAACAGTTGAATTGATATGGAAATCATAAAATTATAAGAATTATGAAAGTATATTTCAAATTGTAGGAATGACAATCGAAACTAAAAGCGCTAATTTCCCGTTGCGGAAGTTTAATATTATCATATGATTATTAAAATTTCCCAGTTTTCTCTACAGATGGAACACGCAGTTTGGTTTTTCAATCTTACTTCCTTTGTCTCTCTTTATCTTTCTCTAGAATTCCACGCAATTAAATAGAGAGACGAACGATAAATCAATCGATTTCTTAAAACATTTGCTCTGACAGCTACGATAAGAAGCACTTGGAGTGACAAAGAACGAGAAAATGGAAAAGATAAAACTTTAGCTTTCCCCTAGGCAGGAAAAAAAGCATGGAAGTGTTATATATAATCCAAATGGAATGAGTTTTAACATTGGTTGAAGCCTCCAATGGTGACAAATGTTTTTTCTTCCCACATCAGCAAAAAAAAAGTCGGAGGTTTTATTTGATTCCGATGAGTATAGGTAGCATTGAAACGACGAAAGCCGACGACAGAAAATGCGTTTATTTAAATGTTTACGCAGACAACCACAACGAGCGGAGACACTAAAAAGTGATATATATCTTACAAAGAAGAGAATATAGAGAATATAATACTGATGAAGACGGAATAAAGAAATATACATAGACTAGAAGCCAAATTTAAATTTATATTTACTTCAAAAAAAAATTAAAATAAAGTTTATTGATTCTCTTATTATTTTTCATAAAAATACTCAAGAAGAATATTTAACAGAATTTTCATAGAATTTTTATTAATTATTTCATTAAAAACCCATTTCGCCGTAACTGAAATAGTTATTATTTGATACGTAGAATTTCCGCATTGCAAAATAGTATTTCCATTTACAGTCAGAGATGAACAGGCTATGTGTGATGAACATAGCCACATAATTCCGAAACTGTTTTTTGAAACGTAGGCTATAAAAAATTTCGACTTAAGATTTCTTAAATATCTGATTATGGGAATAATACATTGCATGTGTAAATATGGAATAGTGTTGTTGTTTTTTAGTAATTTATTTTTTTATAATATTTATATACAGAAAAAAAATAAAATCGAACAAGTACATTCATAAATCTACAGGCCTAATTTAATTACGTTTTTTGTAGAACGTTGTCCACCCTTAAAACATTATGATATTAAAAACAATGTAAGATTTATTTTTCTCTAACTTTATTATAAAATTATCTTTTATTTATATTCACTCATCATCACAAAGGCATACAATGTGAACAAAACTTTTGTTTTATTAATCAATTTTTATTTGCAAATTTATAGTTTAGGCAATCAAATGATTTCTGTTTTGATTTGCTTATTTTAAGTATATCTCTACAAGAAAGTGCAATCTAATTGTCACAAAAACCATAATAAATTTTAAAATAGTATCATGAAGTGTATTACGTGCAAAGATTGTATTGCATCCTAAACACAGAACTTTTACGAGTCCTTTCGCGGTTTTATCGGTAGCCGGAAGTAATCCTGACACAAAGCGATTATTTGGAAGAAATTTCAGCACTCCAGTTGTTTATCAAAATTCTTTTAAAAATTTGTTTCTGTTATTAAAGCGCTTCACTTCCATAGTAAAACACGTACGACCATGTACTTTTTGTCCCTCAGACTGTTGTGAGCGCCTCCATAGTCATCTAAACTTTAGTATGACCAACTCTCCATATCCCCCACTGGATATTGCCAGGCTTGTAGTAGAAATGTGTATTTTTAACCGACTTCAAAAAAAGGAGGTTATCAATTCGATGCGTATGTATGTAATATTGTTGGAATCGCACAATATTCATATATGTTAGTCTATGTGGGCTTCTAAACAAGTATGCCAAATTTCATAAGTGTATGTATGTATGTATGTATGTATGTATGTATGTATGTATGTTTGTCCACGGATTTCTCAGAAACAAGAAATCGAATTGCAATAATTCTTTTTTTATTTGATTAAGTATCTTTCGACTTAGGGATAAATCCAAGTTTCATCAAAATCGGTTCAGTAGTTTTCAAGAAAAGGACTGATATAGCTAGGCGATAGTGAAAGTTTCATTAAAGTCGTTTTTTTATACTCTGTTTAATCTTGTTATTTAGTACGTGTATTTTAGTATACCAAGGCTCAAACTAATTCAGAATTCGTTAGTAGTTACGGGAAAAAAGATAAAACTTAACGAAATGTTAACGCACTAATAGCATATAGTTTCAGTAAAATTTGTTATGCAAATTCCGCGTTATATGTCGCTAAAAAGTTGATTATCCAACCCGCTACACTGAAAGCTGACATCTTCAGAACGCTACTCTATACGACTCGGGTTTAAGTTATCTATGGAGCGGTCCGGATAACCAAATTTTTAGTAGGATAACTCGGAATTTGCATAAGAAATTATACTGAAAGTATATGTTGCTAGTGAGTTAACATTTCTATAAGTTTTATCTTTATTTTCCAAAAGTGTTAACGAATCCTGAATTAGTATGAGCCTTGCTATAGAAAAATACACGTATATCCTGATTTTTATTAAACCGATAGATTGACGGTTGAATTTGTGATTAATGAGTAAGAGATGTCAGTGACAATTTTTTTGCTCTGAAGTAATACCTTTGAAAACTGATTTTAGATTTACTAATATGTCAGAATCTTCTTTACTTAGATAGGTCAAATTCTAATTGGCTCCATTAATATCCTTCTATCATATATGTTCTTCATCAATAATCCTTTGTACCAAAAGGAAAAAATTTTTATTCATCTCAGAATATTTTTAATGATCACTCCTCCTAAACATTCGATGATACTGTGTTCAGTACTTGGTACGTTCATTTTCAAAATAAGTGTCATATTTATCTTTTGTACTCAAGACCTCACTTGTTTTTTTTAACCGACTTCAAGCAAGATTAACATATACGAATATTGTGCAGTTCCAACAATATTACATACATACGCGTCGAATTGATAACCTCCTTTTTTTAAGTCGGTTAAAAAGGTTATCAATTCGACTGGTATGTATGCAATATTGTTGGAATTGCACAATATTCGTATATGTTAGTCTATTTGGGCTTCTAAACAGGTGTGCCAAATTTCATAAGTATATGTATGTATGTATGTATGTATGTATGTATGTATGTATGTTTGTCCACGTATTTCTCAAAAACTATAAATCGAATTGCAATAATTCTTTTTTTATTGGATTAAGTATCTTTCAACTTAGGGAACAGTCCAAGTTTTATCAAAATGGGATCAGTAGTTTTCAAGATATGCACTGGTTATAGCTAGACGATAGTCAAAGTTTCATCAAAGTCGGTTTAAACTCTGTTTAATCTTGATATTGCTCTTTAAAATTCGATGTTAGTAATTTATTTTAAAAGGCCAATTTATTAAAAGTTCAGAAAAGTATACAAATAAAGAGAATTCTAACATTACCAAGCGGGACTGTAATTATCATACAATTATTTGAGCATAAAACATGCGTTCTCCTATGAGCTGAGCGCATTAGAGATCAAAATGGCGGACAGCAGCTAAAAAAAGTCAGAGTTGTCACCAACCTTCTCCCGCTCGCTCGCATTCATGCACCCTAGGTTTAATTAAAGCACTATAAGGTGTGTCCCAAAAATATAAAGGCATTAAGCTTTGGTTTGTTATTAGTTGTTGCAGTTATTTGTTTCTAATGTGCTTTTATTATAACATTCTTTTAACGAAAATACAAAGAATCTTTGTTCCACATTCGGTACTTAAATAATTTTAACATACAATTAGGCCAAAAACATAAAAGTGAGCAATTTTTGCTGTCCCGTAAATTTAAAGCCAACCCCCATTTATGAGAAATAGGATGTTCTAATTTACATATCGATATTGGGCTTACATTTCAACTCTTGTTAACTTTATTACACACTGCATTTCATTATTAAACATGGGTAGGAAAAAATCCTTAACCGATATTGAAAAGGGTCAAATTGTTGCTCTGAAAGAAAAAGGCTATTCAAATCGTGCTATAGTCAAAAGAATTTCCAGATCTGCTACCAGTGGTGGACAACTTTGTACATCTTGGTGACAGTTATGGGACAAAAACACAAACAGAGCGTCCGTGTAAGTTGTCAGTAACAGCAAAGCGCCAGATCACCAGAACTGCATCAAAGGGTACAAGCTCCTTGCGTCAGGTTGCTGCAGATCCAAGCATTAAATGTTTCAAAATCAACTGTTGGAAGACTCGTGGCATCTTGTCAACACCTGCAGTACCAAAAAATAAAGTCTGCACCATTTCTACAACCACACCACAAGGCAAAGCGTGTTCAGTGAGCAAAAGAGAGAATGGTCTGGACTGAACTTTGGAAAAAAAAGTCATCTTTTCAGATGAGAAAAAGTTCAATTTAGACGGACCCGATGGCTGGAAGTATTTCTGATGTGATTTGAGAAAGGATCAGCAATTATTCTCAAAACACCAACAAGGAGGCGGACCTGTGATGGTGTAGAGTGCCTTTAGCTTCAAAGGACGACCAAAGATGGCTCTGTCAGCGGCTGGATGAATGCTGTTGCCTATCAGAAGTTACTGGAGGAATATCTTCTCCAGTTTATTGATGAATTGGAAGGTGTTGTGGCTTTTTTCCAGCAGGATAACAATCCATACAGCACGTTCTACTTACGAATGGTTTCTATCCAAAGGAGTGCCGTTATGGATTGGCCTGCACTTTCCCCCGACTGGAATCCGATGGAAAACCTGTAAGGGTTGTTAGCCAGGAAGGTTTACGCCAATGGTCAACAAGATTCATGTGTTAATGAATTAAAAGATGCTATTTTTGCTAAATGGGCAGAAATCGACAAGAAGACTTGTGACAACTTAAGCACATCAATGCCAGAGCGTGTATTCAAAGTCATTAGCAAAAATGGAAACTTTATTGGTTATTAAAATATGTACATGTTCGGGTTATTTAAGGTTTATATTTCATGTCATTAGCAAAAATGGTTATTAAAATATGTACATGTTCGTCTTTAAATTTATGGGACAGCGAATATTCCTCACGTTTATGTTTTTGACCTAATTGTTGTATATTTAAATTATTTAAGTATCAATAGTGGAACAAATATTCTTTATATAGAAACAATTCCTTACCTTACATACTGGGGATGCCAATTCCTTACAACAAAAAGAGAATCCGCTTTTCCACAAAGATTTTTATTCATTCAACCATGGATATGCATATTTCGACTACTAGGCAGTCATCTTCCAGCATGTTGCCTGGTTGAATGAATAAAAATCTTTGTGGAAAAGCGACTCTCTTTGTGTTGTAAGAAATATTCTTTCTATTTTGGTTAAAGAATGTTATAATAAAAGCACATTATCAACAAATAACTGCAACAACTAATAACAAAAAGCCGTGATGACAGCTTCTTTATGCCTAGAATCTTGCAAACCTCTTTTAAAAGTTCAGAAGTAAAATTGGAACCTCGATCAGTTAAAAGTTGAACAGGAATGGAGTGTCGATTAAATGCACTTGTGACTAATGCCTTAGCAAAGCTTAATGCCTTTATATTTTTGGGACACACCTTATAAAGAAGGTATGGATAATTCATTGTTGCAGGCCGCCATTTTGATTCCTATTTCATATGATCATTTTCTTCTTGTTTTGCAGCAAATTCACACTTCAGAAGCATATTCCCCTCTAACTTTCGTGAAAAAAGAAGTGTTCAATCTGCAAGCTTGAACTTATTGCAAAACAAGAAGCAATCATTATATGAAATAAGAATGAAATAGGAATCAAAATGGCTGCATGCAACAATGACTGTCCATACTTTTTTTAGTTGTGCTTTTAGGTTAATTTGCTTGTAGCGCCATCTGCAGTTTGTTTTGTGAATTAAAGTATACCTTGACTGCATGGGAGCATAAGAAAGTTTGCCTAGAACTAGGCTTCTAGGCAGCGTATCACGATAAATCATACACCATCTTTTAAGTTACACCTAAGCCAATACAACTGTGAAAACCGCATTAATTTTCGTGTAGTAGTTTTTTGCGTGATGAGGTAACAAGCAAGCATACAGACAGACAGACAAAAATTCTAAAACTAATTGTTTTGGTTTTTGTTAGTGTTAGTAAGAGCAGTCGCTTAGACGCAAAAGATTTTCTTAAATATATTCTATGTACAGACACAGGGTCGGCTACAGTTTTATTATAGTAAATGGTAACAGATACCATTACTATGCTTCGCTATTTTACCTAGCCAATTCGTATAATAGCCTAACGTTTTGCTTTCAGTGTTTTGAACGAAGACTAATGGATCCTAGCGTAGTGGAATAAACTCTTTTACATTACAATAAATATATTTTATTACTCACAATTTAATTCATAATTTACTATTTTGAAAAATTTAGATCTTTTAATGCTTTTTGAAGTCTTCTTGTCATTTATAACTAGCTGATATATCCGGCGTTGCTCGGGCTCTTTTTGGTGAAATTTTGCAACTTCTCAATGGGAATATATAGTAATAATTAACACATAAAAAAGCTTCGAATAAAAACAGTAACAATTCTTATAGAAAAACCGAAAAAATCTTTTAAAATGCTCCCAGTGGATGCCCTCTCAGACTATGGCCCTCTAGCAGTTCTACCCGGTTCGTGTTCTACCCGGTTCTACATATCACACAGTCCTAAAAATTTGCTTTACTCAGGAATAAAGACATACTTCTCATTTTTTAAAAGATGAATTAATTATTATATATGGTACTTTTCCAAAATAATCTCTTTCATTATACTGTTCCTTTCCAAAATATGTTTGCCTGCATATCCTTCCAGAGGATTATGTAAAGTGCAAGGAGCATGTAATCATAAAATATTTTAATGTTAATTAACAAATAAAAATAATAAAGGTGTATTATCTAAATTATAATATTGCCACTTCTGAACAGATTATAAACCATTTACATGATTTATCATTTGTTGATTCCTTTATTAGGGTTCAAAATTATCATAGAACTCTTCTGATAGAATAACGATTAATAAATGATAAAAGCGTAATTAAAACATTTTCAAAATTACGTAGGCCCATCATCTTGTGGGCGTATTTATTGCTTTCATTTTGCCATTTAATATGACTTAAGTAAAAACCTGAACTCAAATCATTTTGATTTTGTTCAAAAAGGGCTGCTAAGCTGTATATCACACGAAAGCCCGAAGGCAGAGAGCACTGGGGTATAGGCTTTCCATTTCTCGAATATTTGTGTTTGTCCAATGAATGCACGGAGATAATAATCATGTTGAATTGTTTCATGATTGCGTTGAGATATTAATCATATTAAAGGGCGCAAAATGATCTAGATGTTCACGGACCCAAAAATCATAATTAATCTATATGTCACAAATCATGAAGTGTCATTCAATAAGTAGCAATGAATACGGAACGCAAAACAATACAGGTAGCGTTAATAGGATCTAATGGTCCTTTTAGGGTGAATATGTGATCGATTACCAAAAGTAAATGCCGTGGTTTATAATTTCTCCATAAAATGTCCAATATATCATATCAAATTACTAAGGACGACTGTGTTTTTTTCTAACCGAGAATACGATAATTTCAAGATACGTTTCATTTCAATGCTTTTGATGTAAATTTGCAAAATGCAAACTATTAAATCTTTTCCTTAACTTGCCTACTTTCTCTGAAGTGATCGACTTAAAAATCGTAAAGTAAAATTAAAGAATTTCTTTTTTTCTAAATTAAACAGCTTGAGATCTATAGAAATAGAATTTTATTTATTTCGAGTGCAATGGATTGAAGGCCACCAGTTCCTTTTCTCTCTTACTTCCCCATGATTACTCCAAAATTGCTTCGTCCAACAATAAATAACTTAAAGCTAATAGAAACTATTGGAGCATGGGACCAGTGTGCGAAGGGAGATTTTAAAAGCAATTTCGAGCAATTTAAAAGAACAATGAAGGGGATTTTCTGTGAATCTGAACCAAATCAAAGAGGTGAATGCAAACGACGAAATAACGTTTATTAAACGCATAAATGGAATCCATTTGTTGGCTTTGAATAACTGGCTTCGGTTTATAATGAAATCTCTAATGCAATTAAATGCGGTCGAGAAGAGATTCTATAATGGAGAGCAATTCTTTCTCTAATTTTTTTGAAAAGATTCGCATTGCGGTTTGAACGTGGAGAATAATGCTTTCACACAATGGAGAGGCCGTTTTCAACACTGAAAAAATGAAGAAAGCTTTAATTTAAAGATAAAAAATTTCAAAATAAGTATCTCTAGATTGTCCGTTTTCTTAAGAAACAAAAAATATTTATTGTTGTTATTTCGCATTATTTTTGGAATAAGCTTTCAAATTGACGGTCGGGTTTTGAATACGTTTAAATTTTTATAATAACTGTGAAGTTAAGCTACATCAGGCACGGCTAGTCACCGGATGGGTGACCATCTTCACACCCCGGCTGTTGCGACCATCATACAGCAGTCGTGAATCCAGGTCCATCCAGGGACCCAACTCGTCGGCCTCTTTGGACATATTGTCCAAAGAGGATGGACATATTGGACCCCAATTCATAAATTAAAAAAAAATATGATATAATACGTGGAGATACCAGAGAGTAACGCTATTAGTTTTTTACAAAGAAAATTACAAAAGATACAGGTAAACAACTAAGTGCAGCTGAAATTACATGTCTTTATCTACTTTTGCACATAGGTACCTTGACGATTTAAGCAGTTATCCCAACGCTGCAAAGTTTCAGAATACCCTATTCTTAAAACTCTGTCGGCTGTGAATACAGCCAATGGCGCACGGCAGGTTTGAGTTCCTCGTCAGTTTCAAACTTCTTTTCATAAGACCAAAGAGGTAGTACTCCGAGGGCGCTAAATCACCAAAAACCTGGGTGATCCAGAACGTCCCCACCGAAACCGACCAGTTTTGGTTTGACGATGTTGGTCACACGCGGGCGTGCATCGTCGTGAAGAAGTCGAACATCGTTTCCTCTTTCTGGTCGCTTATCCCGAATAGCACACCGCAGTTTAGTCAACGTTTCACAATAGGTAGTGACGTTGACGGTTGACCTACGTTGACGGTTGACCTCTGCGATAGGATGGCTTGCATATCCCAAAAACCTGTAAGCATAATCTTCCGAGCTGAATGAGAAACTTTGAATTTTTTCCACACCATGCTCTCAGTTATAGGTTCAGGTGTGAAGTGCAAGACCCTGGACTCATCTCCTGTGACAATGCCATTCAGAAACGCATTTTCGTCCTCGTTGTACCACTGCAGATGTTGCAGACTTCCCGCCATTCTGTGGCCAGTCTGTTCAGGTGTCAGATGTTTTGGAATCCAACGCGAACAGACTTTGCGGTATCCAATCTTCTCATGCACCATATATTTTGTAGATCCATGGGATATGTGACACGTATCACTCACTTCTTTCAAGGAAATGCGACGGTTTTCTCTGATTGTATTGTTAACTAGAAGAGGTACCCGGCGTTGCCCGGGATAATTACACTTGCACAAACTTTTCCTTTCATTGTTAGTCATGAGATATTGATTGTTGATCCCTGCCTTGTGTTGGTGCATTGCGTGTTGATACCATTGTTGATACCTATTGTTGCACAAACTTTGCCTTGCATTGTTGGTCATGAGATATTTCTCATTAATATGCCCTGCCATAACCATGAATATCGATTTTTTATCGATAATTATTATTTTTCCGAAATCTGAGGTAGACAGTGACCTTCCTCATGCTTTGAAGGTCATGTATGCGAAATTTCATCAAGATCGGAATAAAACTGTAGATTTGTATAAAAAACGTACAGACAAACAGACCCACCCACAAACATCCTTCTTTATATATATATAGATGTGGTCGATAATGGGTGGTGTTGCCGCTGACGCAGGCCTTCCAGAACGCTGTTTTTCGGCAAGACTGACTTTCCAAAACATTTTACAGGACTTGCACCATTGGTATAGTCCACTCAGTCGGCAACTTAAACTTCTACCATTTTCCCACGAATTTCAGCGATGTGAAAGCGGTGGCCATATGTAAAACGACTGGTAGCGTTTAGTGTGCGTGCGCAGGAACAATTCCTGTTAAGCAATGTCTTTGCTTATACGCAGCCTTTTTTGGCTATATTAGCTTTTATACAGCGACTATATTTCCTCTGTTAAAAAAATAAATGTGGCGTTATTTTTTGAAATCTCCTCGTATCTCTCTGTTTCTGCCGTTATAGAGGAATTAATCTCTGATAACTTTAAGGCTTCTTTTTGGAGAGTTCTCCCATATAATCAGGGAGACAGTCGCCCAAGCTAACGTTCAACAAGCAAAATTTTAAAATTGTATTTGTAAGCTGTGTATATCGAACGCTACTGATACGATCTCCTGCTCTCGCTCAGGTATCTTTAGCTCTTGAGAGTTAGGAAACGGAATTTCTGGATGTAGATAGTGAGAACTAGTGATCACAAAATATTCTTAAGATCAGGGGATGACATTCATGGAGGATGATGATCACGTCTTAATGGCTTGAGCCTAGGCCAACGAGAAAGGCAGATCTGGGCACTAAAAAGTCATCTGACCATCGGGGTCTGAATCTTTGCTAATTGGAAATATTGCAACGTTGGAGAAAATTTTCATTGAATGTGATCGCTATATTGTAATATCTTTTGAAAGAGGCATTAGACAAACATTGGTTTTAGCGTGTCCGTCTGTCTGCCGATCTATCCCCTTCATATTTTCTACATTTGTTGACGTAGAAGGTTGAAATTCAGAATGTGTTTCTTCACTCGGTGTGTTTAGTTTGGTTTCACTTGGTCCATTGGGGTCGGAATTACGGGCTTGGAGCTGAAGTGAAATTTAGTATCCAGATTCCTCTAGGCAAAATATTCATTACTATGAAGTTTGCACCAAATTCTCCCTATTTGGTTGGAATTGTGGGAGAATCAGTCACGTGGTTTTTGGAAGTATTAATGTTTTCAAAAGGTATTATATGGCATGTCATGTCATTCTATCGAAAATGGTGAAAGACGAAAAATAGTAGTTCTTTTCCATTTTCTAATTGCTAAGTTCGAGAACATAGTTTTTTGGTCAGAAAAAATTGGGGTTTTAAAAAGTTCGGATAAAAGTGGTAAAGAATAGATGAAATCAGGATTTCCGCTTCTTTCCTATACCTTCCGCAAAAGGATTAATTTCTTCTTTGAGAAACGGATTGAAATGTAACTATTATAGGCTAGTCGTACAAGAATTATTTGCGCCAAGTTGAGACTTGTTGGTTCTTGTAGCGCTTTTGGAGGCATATATCCAGAAATTATCAGGTTCTTTCTTTAAACTGTTCGCTATAGCATGGAAGTAATTAATTCGATCTATTTTAAAGATGTTCTTTGCCATCGATCGATGATAGGAAAAGCTGGAATAATATTCAGGAAATATTTGACTTAAATTTTTGGAGGTAATAACGCTTCTAGGATATTTGTCTTTACGACTAAGCCAGCAGGGAAAGAAAATCTTTCATTTTGTTCTTGAGAATATGTATTTCCCGATAGCATTGATGACAGTGGTACTGAACTACCTGGCAGGCCTAAGGCTAGATTTTATTCATGGATATTTCAAAATTGAATATTATATATTTTCAGAATACAAAGAATTGATGTGTTCTCTGTGTTCATTGAAGACATACAAGGAATCGATGGCTATATTTGTCTTCATTTACAGGGTTACTGATTCCAAATGATTCATTCGAATTCTAAACATTATATTTTTTTCAAAAAACCTTAAACTCAACAAGTTTTTCTCACATTCCACAACTGTTCTATGAGTACCCCTCTGATTTCACGATACACGTGCAAAGGAAGTCGAGATCGGTCCATAATTTTGTAGCATTCCCCTGTCAATTATCACCATTGATGCGTTCCCTGAGATCTATCAGCGTTTGTTGGCAGTGCGGATACGCAAACAAGGTCCTTAAGGTACTTTTCTGTACGCTTTTCTGAATGTACGCTACACTGCAATAACAATGTATATTTCGCATATTACAATACACAGAAACTTTTTCCCTGCTTTGTCGCCATTTTGTAAAGGGACTGCGCTCGTCCTGCCAATTGAGTTTACGGTTCTTTTCATGTATCAGTTATGTCTGTATGTGTGATACTTTGGAAAATAGTTTTGAAATTGAAATTGTTTTGTGTGGCATTATAAGAGGCATATGCAAAAGAAACCGTTTGATTCAAGTAGGTGTTGTAAAAAAAAGGCAGGGAACAGGAAACATAAGCAAATAGAAGCAGCAGTATTGTACATACGCTTCTCAAAAGAAGTTACCTATGACGTTTAGGCACGGATCCAACTGTTTGGGGAGACAGGAAATTCCATCCGCGAAAAAAAGATGTGGGTTGCTGTTTGAACCAGTCCATAAATGCTTCCTGTACCTCCTCAACGGTGTTAAATCGTTGTATCTTGAGGAATTTCTTCAACGGCTCGTAGAGATGAAAGTCAAAAGAAGAAAAATCCGGGCTGTAAGGAGGATGTTTGAGAGTCTCCCATTTCTTTTTGACTAGTGAATCCACAACAATTTTTGTGACATATGAGCGTGCATTGTCATGGAGAATGATCACTCCTGAAGACAACATGCCGGGTCGCTTATTTTTGTTAGTCATCATTTTTTTCGCGGAAGGAATTTCCCGTATCCGCAAACAGTGGGATGCATGCCTAAACGTCATGGCTGACTTTTTTTGAGAAACGTGTGCACAATATTGTTCGCGAAATACTACGCTTTCTATTTGTCTGCGATTCCTGTTCCCTGACTTCGTTTTACAAATTCTATTTGACTCGAACGGGTTTCATCTGAACACGCCACATAATACATACAGGGTGATTCAGAAAGGTAGGTCAAGAATGAAATACCATGTACAGTTTGTAGCGGGGAACAATATTTTTCCTATGAACATGGGTCCGAATTTGAACGCTAACTGAGATATGAACAGAAATAAAAATGCCCCCACCAAAATCAAAAAGTTAATAACTCAGGTTCTCTAACGCCTAGGGATAATGAAATTTGGAGGAATAACAGGGTACATAAAACAATGTATATCGTTAAAATTGTATCGAAATCCAACAAGATGTTGCCGAGTTACTCATTCAACATCATAACACGTGTTCACTTGTGAGTACTAACCAGCACTAGTTACAATTTTGACTGCGTAACTCGGAAACTTCTCGTTGGAATTCGATCAAATTTTAACGGTATACACAATCTTATGTACCCTGTTATTCCTCCAAATTTCATTAATCTAGACTTTATAGAACCTGAGTTATTAACTTGTTGATCTTGATGGCGGCATTTTTATTTCTGTTCATATCTCAGCTATCGTTCAAATTCGAACCCATGTTCATTGGAAACATTTTGTTCCCCGCTACAAACTGTAAATGGTATTTCATTCTTGTCCTACCTTTCAGAATCACCCTGTATTGTGATTGGTTGCCACTTAACGTCACTGATTTTTATACAAAATGCAAATGGCGGATACTGGACGTGTTAACGGCATTTGTTGACTGTATCGTAAGTGAAAGTTTTAATTGTTGTTGTTCAAAGTTTTTGTTGCTATGGTTAAATATTGTTGTGTTCCCAATTGTCAGAGTGAGGAGAAAAAAATAAACATGATTAGAGAATAATTTTATAGGTAATTTGGAAATGACTATGAAATTAAAATTGTGAAAGTTTATCGGTAAAGATTTAAATCATTATATTTAACAAATTTAATGTTAATAATGTATATTGAATTAATAAAGATAATAATAAAAATCTTTAAAATAGTAAAAACGTATGGAAAATGTAAAAAAAATGAATTTTACTCAAATTACAAGTGCTTACAACACGACCAAGGGACGCCATTTTTATGTGGTCACGTGGGTAATCAAGGCTATGAAGGCTAAGAAGGTGTGTGAGGACGAGAGTTTATGATAAAGGTCAATTACTTTTCGAACTGTATTATTAAATACCAAAAAGTGCTTTATGCTATTATTGGGGAGAACGTGTCTGTCTGTCTGTCTGTCTGTCTGTCTGTCTGTCTGTCTGTCTGTCTGTCTGTC
>JAHWFO010049588.1:27256-38304 GCA_023313115.1 Rhysida immarginata
ATCAGAGATAGTGCAAATTCAGGGCTTATTATTGGTAGAAATACGAATAACAATGCACTATCCGAGGCCAACGAGATAACAAGGCCTGAAAGCGAAAAAGTCACCTGACCATCGGGGGTGCTAGCAACAATCCAACCTTCATTGTCTCCATCTTCGATGTTAACAATCAGTGTTTCTCCTTTTGTTGGTAACAATGAAGGTTGGATTGTTGCTAGCACCCAGTTGGTCAGGTGACTTTTTCGCTTCCAGGCCTTGTTATCTCGTTGGCCTCGTGCACGATCTATGTGATGCAACAATGTATTCAGTTTCATTGCGGAGGCCTTCTCTCACGGTGGTCACGGCTCAGGCGAAGCAATACCACCCATAGTCTATCCAGCCTTAGTTTGCGCGAAATGTGATGGACATTTCAATTGTTATGTATTGTTTAATTTTTGTTTTAACAATGCCCAACAATTGAAACGGCCATCATATTTCGCGCAAACTAAAGCTGGTTGGGCTATAGAGAGAAAGCCTGCTCACGAAAAAATCATGTATTGTTACATCACCTACGGTAGGGACAATGTCGGGATTATTATTGGTAGAAATATGATTAACAATACGTTGCCGTAGGTGATGTAACAATGTATGACGTTTTTGTGCTCAGGCTTTGAGTAGAAGCACAGTCTATAGAAGTAAATGGTCGTTCAACTCCCGTCATTTTCCATTGTTAAGGGAAGCTAGGGAATTCAGATTACGCTAGGAGCCGCATAGGACTTTCTACGCTCTATGCGGCACCTAGCGTGATCTGAATTTCCTAACCTGTAAAGTTATTTTATTTATTTAGTTGATGCCCAAAATTAATAGTGAGCTATGTAATGCATTCAATAGTTGGATTGTCAATTATTTCTTTAAGATTATGTAGAATACATTAATTTCGGCAGTATTATGCCAATAATTCCGGCTGCATTGAAACTGAAAATGAAACTAAAATTTCTAGCTCACGATAGGGCGGCGCTGCATGCGTTTTTATTCCGTTTGTACATACAGTACAATTGAGTTACCGTCCTATCGGAAGCTAGCAACTTTAGCTTCATTTTTCAGTGGAGTTGGATGACCATCTACTATCTAAAGACTATGATATAAAGCCATGGCACTACGTCACTTGGCATTGTTGAAACGTCACGAAATCCGATGAGATATTTTAAATATGAATTTTCTATTCTAGATACCTAAGTAAATATAATAGAATAAAATGCATTAATGCCAAACATGGGTCATTTACTTTTTTAATAAATCATTTTATTTTACACACACAGTCACATGATCATCGGTTCCGACCAAACAATCCATCCTTCATTGTTTCCAACAAACGAAAAAACACTGATTGTTAAAATACAAGATGGAGAAAATGAAGGATGGATTGTTGCTCGGACCCCGATGATCATGTGACTTTTGAGTGCCCTGGCCTGTGCTCAGATCTTATCTTTAGGTGGTATTGCACAGGGCTCTACGAGATTTACAGGGCTTATAAATCTCGTCGGCCTCGGTTTGGCTAAGACGAAGTCACGCGCAGCTAACGCTTTTGAATGGAGCGGGCCCCATTTCGCTTATTTGTTGCTTATATTTAACTTTTTCAAAAACTTTTTTTTTACGCAACATTCTTTCTGATTATTTATTTTCTCGATAACGATATTTTTGCCCTTTGTGTCATTTGCCCTTTAAACCTAAAAACGAAATTTGTAATTGTCAGATCTTTAACTACAAATTTATTATTTTCATTGTATTCATCAATTATCTTTTAACAGGACGTCTTGCTGAATTTGGAATGAGAAAAATTTGGTGCAAAATACGGAAAACATGTTGATTAAATATGGAATTGAAGAGCCAACGGTTTTTCTATATCAATATGATTACTTTGTTGCTGTTATTGTTAATATTATTGTAAATCGACTATAAACTTTCACTAATGTTAAAGCATTACAACTCAATAAAATTACAAACGTTTGCGCATCATCTTCTGTTCTATGTCATTTTCAGAACAGCTTTTAAAATTGTAAATAACCGAAATCGTTATTCTTTCATTAATAATAATAGTGTATAAGATGTTGACATTGTTAAGTTTATTTATTCGTATTCCATTTTGTATAAACACTGCATGGAAACAAGCATTCAAACAATTTATGAAATATGCAAATTTCGTTTGCGATTCAAATTAGACTTAAGCTTGTAACGTTGTATGCTCTCATATACATTAAAAACTGGTTAGTTGAAAGAAAGCAATGCCACGCGGAACACTTCCGAACACTAACTAACAGAATTTCAACAGGTATAGTGATTGGGTGCCATATTATCAATGTTTCAATTCGAGGAATCGCGAGTAGTCTAGAGATTCTAAAATCGATGGTAGACGATGTAATTCGAAGATGGAAGATTAGTGGCGCAATTACCGCAAAATTGCGTCCTGGCAGGCTCGTAAACTAACGGATCTGGCTCGGAGAAACTTGAGATGTATGTTCAGAAAATCACGCCAGTCCTCTGCAGCTGATCTAACATCTGAAGTTGAAAATGCCACCAGACTTCCTGCCTGCACTAAACTACCCGAAATGACCTGCATTCATTAGGTTTTCATAGTAGTGCAGCTCCACAGAAGCCTTACATTACTCCTTTAAACGCTTAACGACATTTGAACAAATCTTTAGCTCGCCGTTCCTGAAATTTAGAAGTGTGGAAGGATAGTGGAGCGACGATTTGCCATTTACACTTTGGAACTTTGTTATCCTGTGGAACCTGCGGCTCCCGATTTGTTAACCTAAGGGGCTAGGTAAATGAGTACAACAAGGAGTTTAAACAATAACAACTGATTTATTTACAATTGATTATATCCGAAACTAACTCTAAATGATTTAAAATGACAAATATTGATTTTTGGACTAAATCACACCTTAGTCCAATGATGTGATTTAATTTAATTTAATTTAATTTAATTTAATTTAGGTAACTTACATCACTAATTTGGCTTTCGCGCAGTCTTTCAGATGATAGCTTAAGAACCATAGAGATAAGGCAATCTATAGAAACAAGTGAATGGGAGGAAACCAAAGTCCAGCGCAATCTAGTATACGAACGCGTGAAGACTAAAGAAATGAGAGATATGAGAGCGTGTCTGTTACCCAATCTCTTCGGTTTCAGATTCTTCGCCGTTCTTCGTTGTAATGACTATTCTCGATACGGAAATAAATGACTTCTCTTCTAGCTCCGCAGAAATATTCCTAAGTTTCTCCTTTATCTCAATTAGCGAGGGGTTTCTCCTTGCTAACACGAATAAAGTCAATTGTTAACTGCTATTAATGCTCATGAGCCTCTTGCTCGATTATGACTACTCCTTTGTCAATTCTATGACAGGCTAAGTCTAGCATACACATCTGTCCTCTCTGTGACAGTCTAACACTAAGCAAACAGGCTATCACTGTCCAACTTCTCACCACTCACTCTAACAATTCACTAACTTCCTCAACATCTACATCTGTCTACTCCGACAGGTTCTTCACCAACTTACCAACAACTCTACAACAGTTCACCGACTGTTTCCGCAACACCTACTACACCCGTTCCTAACTGAAACTAAACATCAGTGTGTAAAGAACACTCAATCAGATGACTGGTGGAAAGAGGGCCAACTCCTCCTTTCTAAAATCATGCCACAATCATTTACATGAAAATCAGACAATGTGTTATATGAATCAAACACTGTCGCTAACATAACACCTAGTAAACCTAGAAGAACATCCTGTGTAATCTAACTAAAATCTCCAAACTAAACTTTATAAAACAACTAGCAGAGGACCCGGCGTTGCCCGGGATAATTAATGTTAAATAACAACTCAATCAATACAACACAGAGCAAAGGGACTATCCAATCTACGAAAAATCCGAAAGAGAGGAATTCTGGATGATATACTAGGACTTTATTTAACTTCTTGTTGACTTGCCTCAGATTAATATGATATCCATCTTCACCACCGGGGAACATCGCTGGATTCTTTTAGAAGCTCTTATTTTTCTTTCCCTTGACGTAGAAGCTTTTAGACCCATTGTTTTAGCTATGTATGCAAAATATCATCAAGATCGGAATAAAACTGTAGATTTGTATAAGAAACAAAGAAACCCACAAACCCTCAAACATCCTTATATATATACTAGCAGAGGTACCCGACGTTGCCCGGGATTATTACACTTGTAGGTAAACAGACCAATCTCAAAAAATTAAATTATAACTACCAATTGTTTAAATAATAACTGAATTAAAACAACACAGAGTAAAGGGAATATCCATTCTTCGAAAAATACGAAACCAGGAGTTCTAGGTGATATAACGGGACTTTATCTAAACTCTTCTTGACTTGCCTCACCACTGCAGAGCATCACCGGGTACTTAAGACTTAAGTTTTTCTTGCCCTTGACGTAGAAGCTCTTGCTCTATTCGAAACTCCCGTTGTTCAGATGTGTCAAATCCCAAATAGCTTTTTCTGTTCCATAGCTTTTCTGACCAATACTCGTTCTTTCTCTATCCATTCCACACACATTAATTTTTGCTAGTCGTCTGAACGTTTGATAGAGAACTCAAGGGAGACACGCGTGATTCCTTTACCTAATTAACAGACGCTGCCTTAATAATGTTCTGACACTGCATCATCATTTTATGATCATTATTAATAATTTTAGGAAACGAACGTTCAATCATCGCATTATCAGCATCTCAGTTTCCAAAATATACACATTCCCACAGAATATAATCAAAATGTATTTTTTTGAAATGTTTGGATCTGATGTGCTACCAAATAAGCTAGGTTTTTTTTTTTTTGATTAAATTTTGCAATATCTTAAAAATAAACACATGAAAACGCTTAGAATTAATACAATAAAAATTCTTAATGAAAATTCGAAAAATAAATTTTTAAAGGCTCACAATGGATGGACCTCTCCAAGGATGCCACTGCTTATCTAAATAATTTCTTACTCACGTAATCTTACTTTAGATGTACACTTGATGTTGTTGCAAGTCCCACTCGTCTCTCGATTTCTTAAAGAAAAACTTGGCCATTCATCTCCTTGTGTAGTCTAGCGGTTGCTGATTCTGCTATTTACTTGCTTATCATTTGCTCAATACAGCATGGAGCTAAATAAACTGATGTGTTTTATGGAAATAAACTGTAATAGGTTATGCGCTGCTAAAACGTGCAAAACACACACACACAAAGAAATATATACACTCTTTTCCCAATCGTCTGAACGCTTGTTAGGGAGCTGAAGGAAGACACGTGTACCTCCTTTGCCTCATCGAGAGAGACTGCCCTATCTATATCGTCTATTATATCCATTTCCTGTTCATTGTTACTAATTTTTGGAAAAGAATCTTCTATCATTGCATCATCATTTTATGTTCATTGTTATAATTCTTTGAAATGAATTTTCTATCATTGTGTGCCCTGTGCGCGTGGGTGGGGGGTGCCGGAAGGAACCCTTAAACAACTAACACCCACGTGCGGTAGGAGCGGGTTGTTTAGACTTGCAAGGGGAGGTGTAACTTGGACAAGGAGCAGACGTGAGAAGAACCGTTAAACAACATTTTATTCAAATAAGGTATTTAAAAATGTTATTATATGCAAATTTAATTGGAGCCCCACACTTACGAACTAGAATAACAAAGCTCATTAATTAAAAGTGTAGTTAATTCTTACTAGTTTAAATTCCATTCAAAAAACTAAATACGCCTTCTTGCATTTTCTATTAAGCTAAGAGCCTCAGCTGATGCATGATCAATAAAGGTTAATATCACTGCTAACCTCGCAACTCTAGTAGCGCAACTCGACGCTACCTTTAATCCACACCCCAAGAGTCGATTAGAGATTTATCAGGAAGGCGTCGTGCTCTCCTTTACTAAGACCCGGACCACGGTGACACTAACAGATGGCACATCTTAGGCTGGGACAAGGGGAGAGAGCTGTAATCCCTTATGCAGAAACAATAGACGCTTATATACCACACAATTACAACGATACACCCCCTAATCAGCTCTTGGCTTGGCCATATTACTACATATTGACTGACAATTAGAGAGGGATCTCCCCATCATGAAATTTCAATTAAACCGCTATCTTGTTGAACTGTTACCGATCCGTTCTCATGCATCTAGCATAGCTTTACAAATCCCGAGCAATAGCCGGATAATATTACGACTCATAAAAGATTGCGGAATATCAAGAGAGAAATAGCACTAACTCAAGGGTCGCTTGAAAAACGCTATAAATTACTGCAATCAGCAAGCACTGGAGAAATCAAGCATAAAGACCCAATTCCGTTATGTAATCACAGCTGTTCAACGTGCATATATATGAAAGACACGACAGCACTTGAGATAAGACTTGAACTTGATATTGCGCTTGACTTGAAACATACTGTTAGTTTCGGTGAATGCAGAGGAATTGGCAGATACACTTGTAGATTTGATGCAGCCCAAATATGGCAGTTGTGGGTATTGATATCACCATTCAAGTAAAAATGTGCCTCATCACTCCATAAAATTTGCCATAGCCATGCATCATCCGCTTCCATATGTGCTAAAAATCTCAACGAAAAGTCAGTTCGGGTACGTTCATCTCCAGGAGGCATTGTTGAACAGGTGTGAGTTTATAGGGATGAAATATCAATATCTTATGCAATATTTTCCTCACCGTCGAATATGGGATATCTGTTTGGCGTGCTATTGCGTGTGCACTGTAGGTATCCTGCACAGTAGTCATCTCCTGTTATACAACAGCAGTTGCAACTTCTTCAACGTGTTGCTGCCTGATTCGTTTGCGTCCCCGGCCTGGTTGCACTCCTAGAGTTCCGGTAGATTCAAATCGTTCAATCATTTTCCGTAAGTTAGTTAAGCTCATCGGTCTTCTTCGTAACGTTTTCAATCGCCGGAATTCACGAAAGGCAGCACTTGCATTGTCGCACTTCTGATAAAACAACTTGACTAATAACGCCCGGTCAGGCAGAGTAAGCGTCATCGTCAGGCCATTCGTTCGTGAATGATGGGAAATCCTCAGCCTTGCCTTTTATTGTCATGATTGCTCAACATGGAACGCGCTTATGCAAATGTATTCATTGTTTTCTTGAAATAAGCGCCCCCTATGGCGACGTTTGTACTATTTTTTTTTTTTTTTTTTTGCAGAAATCGAAACTGCATGTTCCACTAAGTATACAGGGTGTTTCAAAATTATGTACAATAAATTAGGTGACATATTCTTCAGGTCAAAAGAAGACGAAAATGTTCTATAGCACTTTGTCTGGAAACGATTTGTTTGCGAGTAATCCAATATCATGCAGTAGGGAAG
Organism: Rhysida immarginata; assembly: GCA_023313115.1. NCBI lineage: Eukaryota > Metazoa > Arthropoda > Chilopoda > Scolopendromorpha > Scolopendridae > Rhysida > Rhysida immarginata. Next base: position 34,618 of record JAHWFO010049588.1, read on the forward strand.
CACGGTAGTTAGCGGACGATATTTTAGCAGTATCCAGCGTTTCGACCCAACACTAGGGTGAGTGGTTTGTTCCATTTAAACCTACTTTAGGGTTGTTCCATTAGTTGTGTACGGTTGTTTCCATTATTGTAGTTTCACTACTGTACATCCACTAGGAATATCAATTTCAGAACGTTTACGTAAATCGAATACACATTACGATTTACGTAAAAGAAAAAGTCATGTACACGTATTCCAGTGCAGAATACACTGACATGCACATAATGTATGGTCTTGCGGACGGAAATGCTGTGGAAGCAAGAAGTCTCTACCAAGAACGCTTTCCGAATAGACGTTTGCCAAATAACCGAACATTTGTATCTGTCGATAGACATTTGAGGGAGCGTGGTTCCTTTGGCCGTCAAACAGGACAAGGGCGGCCTGTAGCACATTCTCCGGATGAGGAGGATGTGATAATTGACATCATACATGATGAACCACAGACAAGCACCCGTCGTATTTCTTCCATGGTACACATTCCGTTTAGTTGGCTGTATCGCGTAAATAAATCGTTTCCAGACAAAGTGCTATAGAACATTTTCGTCTTCTTTTGACCTGAAGAATATGTCACTAAATTTATTGTACATAATTTTGAAACACCCTGTATACATCAAAATGTACTACATTTGGCCTAATAAAATTCCCGCTAGAGAGCACTGAACACCTCACGTTATTTCTTCCCCACCCGGTATATTGTTGATCCCTGCCTAGTGTTTGTGCATTACGTGTTTATACCATTGTTGATACTTATTGTCGCACAAACGTTTCCTTGCATTGTTGATCATGAGATATTTCTCATTAATATGCCCTGCCATAACCATGAATATCGATTTTTTATCGATAATTATTATTTTTCCAAATTCTGAGATAGACAGTGACCTTCCTCATGCTTTGAAGAAACAAACAAACCCACAAACAAACCCACAACCCCACAAACAAACAAAAATCCTTCTTTATACATAAAAAAGAAGGATCTTTGTGGGTCCGTTTGTTTGTATGTTTGTTTGTTTGTGGGTTTGTTTGTTTGTTTGTTTTTTATACAAATCTACAGTTTTATTCCGATCTTGATAAAATTTCGCATACATCACCTTCAAAGCATGAGGAAGGTCACTGTTTACCTCAGATTTGGAAAAGTAATAATTATTGATAAAAAATCGATATTCATGGTTATGGCAGGGCATATTAATGAGAAATATCTCATGACCAACAATGCAAGACAAAGTTTTTGCAACAATGGTATCAACACGCAATTCACAAACACTCTGCACGGACCAACAATATATATCTCATGACCAACAATGCAAATAAAAGTTTGTGCAACAATAGGTATCAACAATGGTATCAACACGCAATTCACAAACACTCTGCACGGACCAACAATATATATCTCATGACCAACAATGTAAATAAAAGTTTGTGCAACAATAGGTATCAACAATGGTGTCAACACGCAATGCACCAACAATGTGCAAGGATCAACAATATGTGTCTCATGACCAACATTGCAAGGCAGTGGTCTGGACGTTTGATAATGACTCCTTTGCCTCATCAATAGACGCTGCCTTATTAATGTCCTGTCACTGCGTCATCATTTTATTCTCATTATCAATAATTTTTGGAAACAAACGTTCAGTCATCGCATTATAAGCATCTCAGTTTCCAAAATATACACATTCCGACAGAATATAGTCAAAATGTTTTTTTATGAAATGTTTGGATCTGCTGTGTTACCAAATAAGCTAGGTGAAAACCCTAGCGTGGCTCAGATTTTTTTTTTTGATTAAATTGCATTGTTGGTCATGAGATATTTCTCATTATTATGCCCTGCCATAACCATGAATATCGATTTTTTTATCAATAATTGTTATTTTTCCGAAATCTGAGGGAGACAGTGACCTTCCTCATGGTTTGAAGGTCAAGTATACAAAATTTCCTCAAGATCGGAATAAAACTGTAGATTAGCACAAACAAACAAACCCACAAACAGACAAACATCCTTCTTTATATAAATAGAACTAGCAGAGCACCCGGCGTTGCTCGGGAAAATTACGCTTATAGGTAAAAAAAAAAACAATCCCACATATTAAATTATAAAAGAAACACATGAAAACGCTCAGAATTAATACAGTAAAAATGCTTAATGAAAATTTATCTACTGTTTTTTTAAGGGCTCACAGTAGATGAACCCCCCTAAAGATGCCACTGCTCTAAATAATTTTTTAGGTCCGTGCAGAGTGTTTGTGAATTGCGTGTTGATACCAGTGTTGATACCTATTGTTGCACAAATTTTACCTTGCATTGTTGGTCATGAGATATTTCTCATTAATATGCCCTGCCATAACCATGAATATCGATTTTTTATAAATAATTATTATCTTTTCGAAATCTGAGGTAGGTCATGCTCATGCTTTGAAGGTCATGTATGCGAAAACATGATTTGAAGGGATAAAACTGTAGATTTGTATAAAAAACAAACAAACAAACAAACCCAGAAACAAACCCACAACAAACATCCTTCTTTATATATATAGATAGAAAGAAAAAGATAGAAGATTCTCTTTAGACTTAACTTTTTTAGGTTCCGGTAGATACTGACAACAAGCCTTTGATTGCTTTTTGAGGATCAGTCCCGTACAGTGGAATTCTAAGCAAAGTGTCACTTGCTTCCAAAGCTCCACATGGCCGTTTCGGCAATACCCTTAGTCCGATGTTGTAAAAAACGACTTCTTAAACTCTTACTGTTAGTAGAAGAATTTATATCTATTGCGTTTGTTTTTCGCGTTTTGTGGTGTAGATTGTTACATAATAATTCAGGATAGCTGTTTTTGTCTCCCACGAACTGGATATTTGTTACATTTCTATGCAAGCAACATTGCGGGATTGTAGTCGTTTACTCAGTCTTTTTTGCGCACTATATTATAGTGATTATTACATGATAAAGTTTTTTTTTTTTTTCAATATTGACTACGATATTTGTTACGTTAATTGTTTCAGTAATTTGATGTGGGAATATAACTGACTTACATTATAATCTTTTTAGTGTTCTTTTATCGCAAACATTAACTGTACTATTAGTGAGTTTGACATGACACGACCCGTTGATAAAGAGTAGGCGAAATATTCTTGTTATGTATGGCTCAAAAGACATACTTTGATATAAATGATGCTCTTCCTCAAGTGGCGACTTGTGATTAATTGAGGCATCTTTAACCCACGATATCAAAAGAAATTGTTGAGCACTTTGAGATTGGTATTCACGTCTTCAAAAGTAATGTTCGACCTTACCAAATGGTTCATCAGATGATGTAATGAGGTCCGACGTAGCTTTAAACTTATTATCTAAGAAACGAGAAATTGAGACAGTTCACTAATATTTTTGTTAGCCGTATCCCGTTGACTAACCTAATGTCACTCCGTATTCATTCAGAAGGACTTATGGTAAGGAAGCATGTTGAAGGATTATAATTCTGAGTCATGCAATTGATGTCATTTCTCGTTTTTTTTTCTTTTTCAAAATTGTTCTGTCTTTTACAGTCGACTAAATATTGCAGTCAAATCGCCTTCTAGTCAAATATTTATTAAGCATTTGAAAGTATTGTTCAGGTGTAATTTTTTCTTTTCGATTTATTCAATTCATTTTATAAATAA
>JAHWFO010049590.1:0-11380 GCA_023313115.1 Rhysida immarginata
TGGATCCGATATCAGAGATCCAAAATCCGGATCTGATATCCGATATCCGAAATCTGGATCCGAGATCCGAAATCCGGATCTGATATCCGAAATCCGAAATCCGGATCTGATATCCGAAATCTGGATCCGATATCAGAGATCCGAAATCCGGATCTGATATCCGATATCCGAAATCTGGATCCGATATCCGAAAACCGGATCTTTTTTTCGGACCTAGGTCCGAGATCCGAGAACCGGATATTGGTCAGAAATCCGAGATCCGGAACTTGGATCCGAGATCTCTGATCCGGATCTTGGATGCGAGATCTCAGATCCGAATTTTAGATACGAGATCCGAAAATCGGATCCTTGACAGGAAATTGTGTATATGCAAACTTTTTCTGAAAGCAGTTTAGAAAAGCTTTTATTAAGTGATAGCCTAGTCCTCTTACTTCGTAATTACTCTTAATACGCATCCAGCGAAAGGATCCGAAATCCGGATCCGATATCAGAGATCTGGATACGGACCCGGATCCGGATATTTCTAGATCCGGATCCAACGGACATCACTAATCAGAACGCCTTTAGTCACCATCCAAGGCACCCCAACAGCAGCACGGTACGTCACAGAGATTCTGCAGCCCGTAATACTGCCCTTTCTGCACACCATACCCAACGCAGTCTCTCAGCAGGATAACGCCAGACTGCACACGGCAAAAATGAGCATGGCATGTCTGCATGATGTCAACTGCCTGCCATCGCCCGCAAGGCTCCCAGACCTATCACCAATTGAGCACGTGTGGGACACGGTGGGACGTCGTTTACGATCACACAGCAATCTTCATGACCTGACATAGCAGGTTCACCAGGCCTGGGCAGACGTACCCCAAGATGACATTCGCCACCTGTCATAGATCTCTCATCCAGTTCAGTGCCCAAGGCCTAGTCTATGGCTAAGGTCAAAAACTCTCACCGGTGCGAAGAGTTAGATTTTAGTCAGTCAGAAATCCCGGTGAGAAAACTATGATGTCATTTTAACGCGGTCAGAAACACCAGTTAGTGCTGCTATGCCTAACCGGTTACTCTCACCGTCCTCAGCGAGAAAAAGACGGTTAGCCCAGTGAGGAATTACATCATCATTCTCTCACCGTTGAGGGTTTTTGACCTCAGCCTACAGCAACGTGGAAACGAGGTTATTGTCATTCATATTCTTTCAGTCTCTACTTGTACTATCTTTACTACTTTCTTTTTTTTTTTGACTAGTTTACGTGCGGGGGTTCCATTATCCACAGGGAGTGGATTCTCTCGGCCGCCCACTGCTTTACTGCTGTAGGAGACAGAGCAGGGACAGTCATCGATGAGAAGAAAACTGAACACGTGCGCAACATCAATGACTGGAAGGTCTCTGTCGGTGAGTGTTAAAACTGCTGAATTATGACCACCCGCTTAGTAATGGGAGTAGCCACCCATCGCCGCTATAACTGCTCCTAGGCGGCATGGCGTGGACGCAAGAAGTGCGCGGTATGTGTCCGATGGTATGGCAGTCCATAGAGCTTCGAGACTCATACGTGGAGGATCTAGATGCCATATATGGCGATGAATGTGCTCCCACAGATATTCGATTAGATTGATATCCGGCGAATTAGTGGGCCAAAGGAGCACTCGAAAGTCAGTAGAGTGTTCCTCGAACCAATCCAGAAGGAGACGCGCCTTGTCCTGCTGGGTGAACATCGTGAGAGTAGTGATGTCAAGATCCGGATATCCGGATCTTTTTTTCGGACCTAGGTCCGAAATCCGAAAACCGGATGCTGGTCAGAAATCCGAGATCTCTGATCTGGATCTTGGATGCGAGATCCTAAAATCGGATCCTAGACAGGAAATTGTGTATATGCAAACTTTTTCTGAAAGCAGTTTATAAAAGCTTTTACTAAGTGATAGGCTAGTCCTCTTAAGTCCTAATTATTCTTAATACGCTTCCAGCAAAAGGAACCGAAATCCGAGATCCGAAACATGGATCTGATATCCGAAATCTGGATCCGATATCAGAGATCCGAAATCCGGATCCGAGATCCAGATACGGACCCGGATATTTCTAGATCCGAATCCGGATATTATCAGATCCGAATTAGAGATCCGGATACAACGGACATCACTAGACGAATCAGTGGACCTAACTGCTCCCAACAGAAGATCCCCCACACGTGCACTCTACCCCCACCATCCTGTTTCCAGCCCACAATAGCCTCCTGCAGTCTCATTTCGTGGCGTTCACGTTGCAATCTTATGGAGCAAAAACCTTGACTCGTCGGAGAAGGCGACCATAGCCCACTGTAGTGGTCACGTGCTAAGTCTAGGCGTTGTCGACTGTTGAGGTCCATCCGTAGCAGGGTGTCCCTTTGATGCACCAGCTTTAAAGCTTTCTCAGCTTGTTAACATTGTTGGGGCGAACTATTTCTCTTAGAGGGGTGCTGGTCATAATTCATTGATATCCCAGTGTAAATTAGATAGAGAAGCAGGAACTCTCGATATCTAGGAGAGACATCTATGGAGAGCGCCTGGAGATAATACTTAAACTTGTTTCCTTTTCCTGTAGGCAGGATTGACCTGACGGATGCGACAAGTGGAATGGACTACTTTATAAGTGAGATACATGTACCAGACACTTTTGAGTATGCGCCAATTTACTCGAAGGACGACATAGCGCTGTTGAAACTCCGTGTTCCCATCATCTACGACTTCTACACCCGTCCCATATGCCTCCCTCCATCCTTGAACGGTGAGTACTTTCACTGTCTAATCCCTTTTAGAATATACACTGAGTTAGCAAAACTCATGGGATAGCAAGCACATTGATTGATTGATGGGCATGGCTCACAAATTCACAGGGGTAACGGATTCTGGGAATGGACCATTAGACGTTGTGGGAAGAGCGACACCTGGGATGAATGATTCAGTGGACAATCCGTCGGAATCTGCATGCCCTCGGGTTTGGCAGCCGTCGCCTTACACGGGTGCCAATGCTTACCCAGCGTCGTCGGACACTCCGGCGTGCATTTGCCACCATCCATCTCGGCTGGACTCTGCAACAGTGGCGTAACGTCACATGGTCAGATGAGTCACGACATTAACTGTACCATGCAGATGGAAGGCACCGTGTGTGGCGCAGACCTCACGAAACGATGGATCCCACATGCCAACAGTGATGGTCTGGGGTGCATTTTCCTGGTTTGGAATGGGCCCTCTGGTTATCCTGGACCAAACGTTGAATGGTCCATGGTATCGTCAACTCATCAGAGACCATCTGCACCCGTTTTTGACATTTCAACACCCTGACGACGTAGCAGTCTTTCAAGATGACAATGCTCCACCACATCGCTCCAATGTCGTCCGCGAATGGTTCGAGGAGCATGCAGGAGAGGTCCAACGACTGAGCTGGCCAGCCCGGAGCCCTGACATGAACCCCATCGAGCATATCTGGGATACCAAGTTTTGCTAACTCAGTGTAGAAGCAGTCTAATCATGTGCATCTATCCCCACAGCAAAACTCTACAAGAGTGGCGAGACGGCCATGGTCATCGGATGGGGCCACACGGGAAAGAGAGAGTCTGGTGACGGGACAAGACACACTGACCATCTGAAGCAACTGAGCCTCCCTTTGCAAAACGACACGATATGCCAAATGCCTGTGCACTATGTCTACAGGAGACAGGTGAGTACATCTACAAAACTTAACCTAACGTAACCTCCGGTTAGTTCACCTCTGAACGATTCTGTCTTTCCTTTGCAGCCAGCAGTGAATTCCTTGTGTGCAGGTACCGGCAAAGGCGGCGAGGATTCCTGTCAAGGCGACAGTGGTGGCCCCCTCATGCGGTTCGTCAAGACCAATAGTACCGGAGGAGTCATGCATCGGTGGGTTGAGGTAGGCATCGTCAGTTGGGGTGTTGGGTGTGCGCAGCCAGGCCGCTTTGGTTACTATAGCCATGTAGCCAAGCTGAGGCCCTGGATCCTCAACAAGACAGCTCCAGCCGAGTTTGAGACTGTGGCATTGGTTGACTGATCTAGAACAACCTGCAATTGACTCTAAGGGGGGATATTCAAGTACCTGTGACGGTGATGTACGCTAATCAAAATGGAGTAAATAAAGGTTTAATGTATATAAATCCAAATGAGTCACGTGCTCTCCTTTGTTATTTTAACGATCTGGAAGTTGATGCACCCTCCTTAACTCAATGGAAACTAAGCCTGGAGTAGGAAGTCTAGTTCACTAAATTTCAGGAAGAAAGGATACAAAACTTTAAGCCCATTTTTGCGCCCTTTGTGTCACGTGACCGTCTTTTATTGTTTCCAACAGACGAAACACCACTCATTGTTAAAACCAACAATAGAGACAATGGAAGGTGGATTGTTGCTCTGACCCCCTGATGGTCAGGTGACTTTTGAGTAGCCAGGCCTGTCTCTCGTTGGCCTCGGCCGTTTGATGTTTCAGTTCGCAGTAGTGATGTCCGTTGGATCCGGATTTCGGATCTCTGATATCGGATCCTTTCGCTGGATGCGTATTAAGACTAATTAGGACTTAAGAGGACTAGGCTATCACTTAATAAAAGCTTTTATAAACTGCTTTCAGAAAAAGTTAGCATATACACAATTTCCTGATATAGGATTTGAATTTCGGATCTAAGATCCGCATCAGAGATCTCGGATCCACGTTCCGGATCTCGGATTTCTGACTAACATCCGGTTCTCGGATCTCGGACCTAGGTCCGAAAAAAAGATCCGGATATCCGGGTCTTGACTTATCCGGATCTCGACACTACTAGTATAAATGTGCTTCCATGGCCTGCCAATTCTCCGGATTTAAACCCGATTGAGAATCTGTGGGCCATAATGAAGAAAATACTCTCTGAGCATGTTCCCAGCACTAGACAAGAACTTGTGTCTGGGCGTCAATTTCATGACAAACGTGTTGTCAGCTTGTTAACAATGTGCCACGTCGTATGCAAGCTGTGATGAGAGCAAAAGGCAACGGAACACAGTATTAACATTGCTAGTTTTGAGTGTTCATATAAATTACTCTATTTTTTTGCAATGGAGTTGTACGAGGGTGGGCTGAAAAGTAATGCCTCCCATTTGTCGTCTATGTAATGCACTATTTACTTTTCGACATAGTCCTCATCCCTTTCCACGCATCGTACCGACGCGTGACTAGTCGGGTGAACCCGTCGGAGAGGAATTCCGGGTTGTCGTCGATGGCAGCTTTGGATCCTCTTCTGCAGCACGATAACGCCACACGTCAGAGGGGGTTGCAGCACCTACAGTTCAAAGATGAAAGACTTTGCACCTTGCGACTTTCACCACTTCCCAAAGAGGAAAGAGTTGCACCCTAAGGGGCACGAGTTGCGTTCTGACGACGAGGTGAGACCTGCCGTTCGGTCTTGGTGTCTTTCTCTCACCGGTGAGGGTTTTTGACCTTAGCCAATAACTGCTTTCAGAAAAAGTTTGCATATACACAATTTCCTGTCTAGGATCCGATTTTCGGATCTCGGATCCAAGATCCGGATCTGGATTTCGGATCCTTTCGCTGGATGCGTATTAAGACTTATTAGGACTTAAGTAGACTAGGCTATCACTTAATAAAAGCTTTCAGAAAAAGTTTGCATATACACAATTTCCTCTCTAGGATCCGATTTTCGGATCTCGGATCCAAGATCCGGATCTCAGATCTCGCATCCAAGATCCGGATCAGAGATTTCGGATCCAAGTTCCGTATCTCGGATTTCTGACCAACATCCGGTTCTCGGATATCGGACCTAGGTCCGAAAAAAAGATCCGGATATCCGGATCTTGACATCACTAGTTCGCAGGCAACACCACCTCAAAACACAAGGCTGACAATGTAACCTTCATTGTTTACAACAACTGAAAAACACTGATTAGAACCAAGGTTGTTAAAAAGGTGACCTCTATCGGCCGATTTCTCTCAAAAGCACTCGCATTGCCTTCTGGGATTGTGACATCACCTGGCAGGCGATCCGTCCCTTTATTCCTTATTTTTAGTCCAAAATTATAATCTCGAGTGGATTTATTATACTTCCATCCATTTATTCTTCTCATGGCAATAGATACGAGCAAAATTTCATTAAATGAGCAAACCCCCCCACCACCCCTTCTTATAATGAAAAAGACCACACTCGTAACGAGCAGAAAATCGAAAGTTAAGAGAAAATTTGAAACCTGAGAGAGAAGTTTAGAAAACAAAATCTACACAAGAGTCTTCGCTTTCATCTGGCTTCTTGCCTAGTTCAGTGTACTTCCCCTGGTTACTTCCTGGATGAGTATGGCAGTGAAAGCGTTGCTTTCGGACCGCTCGTTTCGTTTTTCCCTGCGCTGTTCGATTGTCGATTGATTCCAAGACAGTTCTCTCGAGGGGCTCCTTGGCTGCTGAATGATGAAAGCAAAGCTTTCGAAAAGCGCTTACAGACTGTGGAAAAAGAGTTTTATTATAGGCTGTGGTCAAAAACCCTCACCAGTGAGAGAATGATGACGTCATTTCTCACTGGGCTAACCGTCTTTTTCTCGGTGAGGACGGTGAGACTAACCGGTTAGGCATAGCAGCACTAACTGGCGTTTCTGACCGCGTTAAAATGACGTCACAAATTTCTCACTGGGATTTCTGACCGACCAAGCGCTAACTCTTCTCACCGGTGAGAGTTTTTGACCTTAGCCTTATTCTTATCTTAATCATCATTAGAATTGTTTCCGCTTCCAGGTCTTGTTATCTCCGGGACGCGTATATTCGAAACGCACGAGGTGCAGACCATCATTCGCCCTCTAGTGACGATAAACGATGTAGAATTGAATGTCCAGTGCCAATTGAATTGTCGCGAAACCTGTGACCGGCCGGGGGGAAACCAACTGCCCCCTGTAACCAAATAGGTGGGGGTATATATCAGTTCGTTAGAGGGGGGGTCTGGGGGGCACAGCCCCCCAGCCTTTAAAAAAAAATTCACTCCAAGCAAAAAAAAAAAAAAAATACAACAGCGCCAGTGTAATCTAGTTGGACTAGTAAACAAGTTGGACTCCTGGAGGGCGTAAGGTTATGTTTATTGTCACTAGAGAGCGAATGATGGTCTGCACCTCGTGCGTTTCGAATATACGCCTCCGAGACCTCGAACCAACACCACCTCTATTCAAAGCCTGAGCGCGAAATCGTCATACAGTGTTACATCACATACAATAGGGTATTGTGAATTATATTTCAACCAATAATAAGTCCGAAATTGTCCCTACCGTAAGTGATGTAACAATGGCTAAGGTCAAAAACTCTCACCGGTGAGAGAATGATGACGTAATTTCTCACTGGGCTAACCGTCTTTATCTCGGTGAGGTCGGTGAGACTAACCGGTTAAGCAGAGCAGCACTAACTGGCGTTTCTGACCGCGTTAAAATGACGTCACAAATTTCTCACTGGGATTTCTGACCGACCAAGCGCTAACTCTTCTCACCGGTGAGAGTTTTTGACTTTAGTCAATGTATAGATTTTTCCGTGAGGAGGGCTTCATGGTCTGGGGTGCCATCGGCTACGATACCAGAAAGCCTTTAGTCACCAACCAAGTCACCCTTTCTGCACACCATACCCGGCGCAGTCTTTCAGCAGGATAACGCCAGACCTATCGCCAATTGAGCACGTGTGGGACATGGTGGGACATCGTTTACGATCACGAGCTGTCCTAATCTTCCAGGATTAACCAGGATACAGACTGCTATCCCGTGACTTCTAGTAGGTGAGAGAAGGCAGAGAGTAACTTACCTGTACAGTAGATGCAGGTACTCTCCTCCAAGAAAGCATCTTGGTATGCGCGGCCTCCATAGGCAGGTGCAGGTTTGTCGCAGGTTCGCGTCCTGTTGCGCCGGCCGTCCTGACATTTCACTGCTGTACACTCGCTCCACTCAGTCCATTCACTCCAGCCGCCATCTACTGTAAATCGAGAGATAGGAACAACCAAGGATCTTGCCTCATGCCCCCTTTCTATTTCAAGCTTTACCCATTTACTATGCTGCCAAAAGGATTGAGGCACTTTACAAACTAAGGGGGCATTGGGCCACCTTTTTTCAGAAGATCTCTTCTGGAAGGTTCCAGGTACAACTTTGAGGTCAAGGCCACTCAAATTCCCAAACGCCCATTTCAAGGAACAATCCAGATACAAATCTTGAGGAGTTAGTGGCCATTTGTGGGTGACAGTTAGTGATGTCCGTTGGATCCGGATCTCTGATTCGGATCTGATATCCGAATTCGGATCTGATATCCGGATTCGGATCTAGAAATATCCGGAACCGGGTCCCTATCCGGATCTCGGATATCGGATCCGGATTTCGGATCTCTGATATCGGATCCAGATTTCGGATATCAGATCCGGATTTCGGATCCCGGATATCGGATCCGGATTTCGGATCCTTTCGCTGGATGCGTATTAAGAGTAGTTAGGAATTAAGAAGACTAGGCTATCACTTAATAAAAGCTTTTATAAACTGCTTTCAGAAAAAGTTTGCATATACACAATTTCCTGTCTAGGATCTGTTTTTCTCACTGGGCTAACTGTCTTTATCTCGGTGAGGTCGGTGATACTAACCGGTTAAGCATAGCAGCACTCACTGGCGTTTCTGACTGCGTTAAAATGACGTCACAAATTTCTCACTGGGATTCCTGACCGACCAAGCGCTAACTCTTCTCACCGGTGAGAGTTTTCGACTTTAGCCAATGTATGGATTTTTCCGTGAGCAGGCTTTCTCTCTAGACGGTATTGCTCGAACACCACCAGAACGACGTAACAATGTTGAAGCCTGCAGTTTCTAGAAGGCCATGGCAGTAACGCAATCAAGCACCTTAAAAGCTATGTACAAATTCCCAAAATTTTCATGTACATGTTTTATTATCCATCATTGTCCCAGTCCCGACCCCTGACAGATAATTGAGGTTTAGACCAAAGACCAGCTTCACGTTATCATGAGGGTACCACACGTTATCTGGTGTAATTGTGAATACAGTCTCAATACACTCTCAATGTCGGCAGTTCATCATGGGTGGTCAACTCCTGCTCAGTCGCACCCGAAAATTCGTAACCTGAAGAGACAAAAGCAAATGAGCAATTGCCAGGTTATCAGGAACACCCCCATAATAGTGCATATTATTAGGACCACCTGACATGTTTATGCAAATGCGCGCACTGACGTCGCCACAATGTCGAACGCGGGATGATTGTAGGTGCTCGAGAGCAGCCGTCGTTAAAGTATTTAAACTAGTGATGTCAAGATCCGGATAATTTCAAGATCCGGATACCGGGATCTTTTTTTCGGACCTAGGTCCGAGATCCGAGAACGGGATGTTGGTCAGAAATCCTAATTAGTCTTAATACGCATCCAGCGGAAGGATCCGAAATCCGGATCTGATATCCGATATCTGGATCCGATATCAGAGATCCGAAATCCGGATCCGATATCCGAGAACCGGATATGGACCCGGATCCGGATATTTCTAGATCCGAATCCGGATATTATCAGATCCGAATCAGAGATCCGGATCCAATGGACACACTAATTTAAACACCGGACGGTTAGCCGGAGTGGTTGATGATCCACAACTGGTAAAGAATAACAGAAGGGCAACTGGGCAACTGTGCATCAAAACGGTCTCTAAATGCACTGTCCGCCGCACGCTGCTACGCACGGGATACGGAAGCCGAAGACGTGTCCGCACACCTTTGCTGTCTGCAGCCAACGAGCGGAAACGACTCCGATTTGCTCAGGAGCACAAGGACTGGACTATCGAGCAGTGGAAACGGCACGAAAGCATGGACCCCGCATGCACGAGTACAACCTTTCAGGCCGGTGCGGGCAGTGTTATGGCCTGGGGAATGTTTTCCTGTCATGCGTTGGGTCCGTTAATACGCGTCGAACAACGTCATGGCACGGCATACCTCCATATCGTCGCTGATCGAGTCTACCCTGTCATGTTGATGGCGTACCCCAATGGAGATGGCTACTTCCAAGAACGTGAGGGGAACTTTACCTTACTTCGGTGGCCCCCACAATCCCCAGATATCACTCTAATTGAGCATTTGTGGGACGAAGTCGAACGAACCATCAGACGGCTGGATCCACCACCGTCCAATCTAGCACAACTAGACAGTGCTATCCATCATCAGGCATGGTGTCAGATTCCTCCCACCACCTTCCAAAATCTCGTGGAATCAATGCTACGAAGAATCACCGCAGTATTAAGGCAAAAGGTGGCGCAACGAATTCGCTGTGGGATAGATTCAATGCAGATACAACAGTTGCTCCCTGTTCAGCTCATCCCAAACATGTTCGATTGGGTTCAAATCCGGCGTTGTTCTGCATGTATCAGCGGACCAAGAGTATGCCAGGAAAACATTCCCCATACCATTACAGAGCCTCCACCAGCCTGAACAATAGGAACATTCCTCAGACCATCGCTTCGTGCTGTTGTCTCCAAATTCTGCGTCGGCCATGTGCGGTTTCGGAAATACTCATTCCACCTCGCCGGGCACCAACTACCATCCTGCGCTTTTCCCATGGTGACGATCAATGCCAATGGATTTGCATAGTCATGGGTGTTCCTAATAAACTGGCAGTCAGGTATATCCAAACCTAACCTGGACAACTTCCATCAAAGCAAGCAGTCACGTGTACTTCTTCTCCTGGACAGAAGAGGCCACCGTCTCGGGGCGTGGATTGGTCACATTGGCGTCTTCTGGTCTTCTCGCCATTGTCACACGTCCTGGAGCAGGCGCTCCATTCGCCCCATGCAGACCACTCCCCATCGACTGACATTCCGAGAATGAAAGATAAAAAGTTAAGAGGATGGAATGAGATACACTGAATTGTTGAAAGTCATGGGGTAGCGAGAGATGATACCATGCTCCAAAACAAGGAGTTATCCAACCTTATCCATATTCAGTGGGGGAGTTCATCTACCTCCGACTAGGTGCATGCTCACGGGACATGACCGTTTGTGTTGATACAGGGTGTCCGGGTGCCTATATTGGCTCATCATTTGACACATGTGCGCGACGTTCCATGCGGTAGGGAGGAGCAACTGCCTCGTGAACGTACAGTACTGTAATCCGCACGACGGTCTCAATGCCGCGAGGCTGGATGGTCAACCAGACGGTTTGCTGTCCATGTGCCGCGAGACGCAATGGCGAGAGTGTCAATAGCGACAACAGCACGCCTGGTTACACGCCTGCAATGGTGTCGTGAAGGAGTAGGCCGATGTTGGAGGCGTCTATTGTTGTGTCTTCCTTTGACACCTGAGCATCGCGCGATACGACTGCAATGGTGTCGCGATACGACTGCAACGGTGTCGCGATACGACTGCAACGGT
>JAHWFO010049592.1:503-59838 GCA_023313115.1 Rhysida immarginata
GGCTTTACTTCCCTTCCGAAGGAAGTGCGTGATCTCAGGACTTCCCCGTGAAAAATCCTCGTCATCCTCGGCCGGGATCGAACCCGCGGACTCGGGCATCAGAGGCGATCACGCAACCGCTGAGCCACCGAGACCGATCTATTAGCTTGGTAGAATAGCAAGAAAATAACAGAAAATTCATTAATTTCTGTGTTAATTAAAATATGTATTCTAATTTCTTTGTTAACAATAAAACTATAAATTGAATTTATACGTTTTAAATTTATGTATTTTTCAAATAATAAATTGAAATAAAATGCTTTATTAAATCTTAATAACAAATTTGAATCAAAATAACACAATTTCATAACATGTAACAAGCTGTACAATCGTACAATTTTAATTATCCAGTCACAGTTGAATTATTCTGTTTTAAATTATTCTGTTTTCAAATTAATTTCTTATTGCAATTTTCCTTTTCCAGAAAAATTGATTAACGATGTAATTGGAAGCTGGACATTGTGCCTTATGCATGTTATTTTTAAAACTGTGTTTTTTAAATTTTAAAAAGCAATAAAAAATAATTTATTGGGTAAAAAAAAGACTCAGTCAGATTTACCAACGGTATGGGATAGGATATTCCGAGCGTCGTTCGCTCGGTTCTGTTTATCCCATGAAGGGAGAAATGGGAGTGGGACGAACTGTTTTAAACATTCAAACGAAGCTGATCGCAAGCTTCTAGATTCGTGCATTCGTTATTACTTTTACAAACAAGTATTTATTGTAAATAAACTTATAAATTTTTAGTTGGAAAAATATTTCCGTAAAAAAGTGAATTGAAGTCTTGTTTTTGTGATTCTCGTTATTCAACTGTGAATATACGTAGGTTTTATGGTTTAAACTTTATCCCTTAGGAGAGGGATAAAAATTTTGTTTACCCATTTTTATATCCCGAAAGTACTATTAAATTTTTATAGTTTTTTTAATATCTTTTTGAGTATATTTTGGCAAATTGGAACTTTGCACAAGATTTATAATCCCCCTTGCAAGTAGTGGACTGTTGCGTTTAGCAGAAAAGCCCAACTCCGGGTGGCAGCTCACAACGAACGAATTCGAGCGAGCGAAACACGCCGGTGGAGTCCTCTAGAAACGATGCTCTGTGTTTGGTGAGATCAGAAGGGTGTGATCTATTATAAGCTGCTGAAACATGGCGAAACCATTAATACTGAGTGCTACGGACAACAAATGATCGATTTGAATCAAACTTTCCGTAAAAAACGGCCAGGATATCAAAAAAGGCAACACAAAGAGATTTTGCTTCATGATAATGCACCATCACACACAGCAAAACAAACCTGAGGCGTTTACTTGGGAAATGCTTTCGCATGAGGTTTACTCACCAGACTTGGCTCAGTCCGATTACTACTTATTTGCATCGATGGGACACGCACTTGCTGAGCAGCGCTTCACTTCTTACGCAAATGTACGAAAATGGCTCGATGACTGGTTTGCCTCAAAAGAGCAACAGTTTTTTTTTCGGCGCGGCATCCACAAATTGTCAGACAGATGGGAAAAATGTATAGCCAGCGATGGAGCACTCTCTCTTGGAGCACGAGCAGCAAGTGGAACACAGAGTTGGAGTATAGTGGCTAGAAGAATAGTGTGGCAGCGAGCGTTCAAATTTGATTCCTCGAATGATGATGCCGCCAGACGGCAGCTACATCAACATAGTAGCTAAACATCCAGAGCTTTACATTAATAATGCTCCATTAATTTCTGCGTAAAATTTATAAATTTGATTTATTATTGCATTTTCATTCCAGAACATTAAATAACATACTATTTTCATAATATTTCGATTCTCCCCCTTTTTGTTTTTAATTTAGAGATGATTTTGCAATATTTTTTAATTTCAAATGATTTATTCTTTTTTAGTTATCTTATAGAGAAATATACGCATTTTTGCAATAAAATAGCACACCTGCCCTTCTTGCTGATGCATTTTAAAATTTCAAGAACCACTTTTCTGTCTAGATTTTTTTTCTCCTTTATTTTTTTTTTTGTAAAATCTAAGGAAAATCAGAATAATTTTTAAAAATTCCTTATTTTTAAATAATGAAATGCAATCAAAACAGCTTTAAACACAAATTTATTATATATCTTCCTTTTTTTTAAATAATAAGAATTTTTTTTTCAAAACTATTAACCTAAAATATCTTATATTTAAATATTTTATCATCACATGAAAAAGTAATTTGGTTGTTATTCATGTGATAAATGAATTTTATATGAAAAAAGATATTCTCTTTGTATATCAATATATTTTTCAATATTGTGCATTCAACATATGAGACCTTCCGACTTACAGGGGCGAACGCCTCATTTTTTGAATTTTTTTTTCCTGAAACATCTGTGAAAATTCATTTTTTATCATTTGTAAGGTAGTCAGCTGTGTACAGCATTATATTATTAGATTTTATGTTCATATTTAATTAGACTTAATTTAGCAGATCTGTGTTTAATGATTAATTACTCAAAATGTAATTTCTCTGGCTCAGAAGGGCTCATATTCCATGCTTTATCTTATTAGCGACGGATACCTTCATCCATCTCTGATCTTATATTTTAACTTATAACGGCACATATTTTTCATTTATTTTAACGTTAAAGAGTATTCTCAAGTTCTGTGGAAGACAATTACCTAAAATATACAAAATTTTTATAAATAAACTTAAGTCACCCGTAATATAGCTGAAAAAACCCTCCTTCATCCTAAGATTTCCATCTCATCTCCCGGGTAACTCGCATCTATGTAAAGCTCTAGATTAGGAAAGTACGGCAAACCTTTTCCGCGCCGCCCGCAGCTGCTGATTGGTAGAACGGCTGTCACGTGTGTTTGTCAGCCATTGTTGGCCCAAACGCAGCGATAGATACCATTGATATGCATGTAGAAGATGCAATTTAGATTAAATTTTTAACGAAATATTCGTTGTTTGATCCTAAATTTGAATCCGAATAAGCAAAATTTCAGAATCCTTCAATCTATGCTCCTTGGAGGTTAATAAATTCGTTAAAATATCTGAAGAAGTAATAAGAAACAATTACGTTTATATTATAACTTCACCGAATGTTATAGAAATGTTGCATTGTGCAATTCTCAGACTATCAGAAAATATAATTTTTTGTTGAATATAGTTCTTTTTATAACAAGGTTAAACTGTCTGTGAAATGTGGAGGCAAAACTTGAAATAAAACGTCCATGTTATTTTCATCTTATTTTAGCAAAGTTAATTATCACTCATCATTAAACTTGAATATAAAATATGAAATTGAATAACGAAAATTTGCTAGTTGGGTGAAAAAAAAATATAGAAAATTTTAAGTATAAGTTTTGGATAGATTTTTTACGTCAATATTATAAACCTCCATAAATGAATAAATTTCAAAATACATTGCATGTGTAGTTATTTTTTGTAATTTTTTTTGTAATCAAACTGTTAGTTTTTCCAAATTATAATTTTTAAAATTTTCTATCAAAATATAATTATCAAAGTAATTTTTATATTTAAATCAAAAACTTAAATTTAATAGTTCCTATTTTATTAAATTATATTTGATATTTTTATAATTATAATTATATTTTTTTAATAATTTAATAATTTTTATAATTTAATAAAATTAATATTGGTAAAGTGAAATTTTTGATTTAAATATAAAAATTAATTTCATAAAAGTTTATTAAATTATATTTTAATAAAATTTTATAAAATTATATTTTGATAAATAAAATTACAAAAACTACACACAGTGTTTTTTAAAATTTATTAATTACATGTAAATCGTTTATTAAGGATAAATAAATAAAGTGAAAGTAAACTAAAAACTGAATCTGGTTATCATTAAACTGTCTCAACGTTATCATTATTTATATGTAAAAAATTATAATTGAAAACAAAATGTAAAGAAAAATCAATAGTTACAGAATTGCATGTGTAGTTATTTTTCCAGACGATAATAATAAGAAAATTTGCGAAAACGATGCATTTAAGACGAATTTTAGAGGAAGCGTAACTCACTTTATAGGGCGAATTGGGCCAACAATGGCGGATTTGGTAGCAGACGACGAAGTTTGCCGTACTTTCTTAATCTAGAGCTTTACATCTATGTCGATTGCAGCGCCACCGCTACTATCATCAAATCGTGAATCAAGCACGTAGCATTGCGAGTAGAATTCGCAACGATCTAGAGTAGAGTGATCTAGAGCAACGAGTGGAATTCGCTATTACCTGATGCGAAGAATGGAACCGTGCCCGTCAGAGAAGAAGATGGCGGGAATCCAAGCAGTGACCGGGTAGTAACCGGTAATCCCGTAATTTTGCAGCAAGATTTTTTCATTACTGTGTGCATTACTGTGAGTATAATTTCGTACAGTTGCTATCATTAAAATTTGCACTTATCGCATCGTGTCAAATGGAGCGTGTTTAATTTTTGCGCCGCCAGGTTTCGCCGGTGCGCAAGATTTTGGATTTACCCACTTTCCAAAGGTAGAGTCTGCAGAATTCCGGCTTTTAATGACAACTCGCCGTTGAATCATGGGAATATGTTTATTTGAAGTAATTCTGTGTTATATTTGTATTATAACTATCCTTTTAAACCGAAATAAAGAAAATAAAATGAAGTATAAAAAATAAATGAAAATAAATCTAAAAATTTTTCATTTTAAAATGAAAGCTAAGATGTCATCAGGTGACCATCGCCTTGGAACTTTTATTATGTCATCTCCATCTTGGATTTTAACAATCAGTACATTTTCGTTTGTTGGAAACAATGAAGGATGAATTGTTGCCCGGATCCCGATAATCATGTGACTTTTGAGTGCCCTGGCCTGTCTCTCGTTGGCTTCGTTACTGCTCGTAGCCTACGAAAAAGACAGGCCGGGGCACTTAAAAGTCACATGATCAAAGTGTATCGAGCAACAATCCAACTTATGGCGAATTCGGCTGACTGCTCCTAGAGTGCAAAGGGATGCTCGAGTCACGTGATCAATCTGGCCGAGAGCAGCAACAAAGCTTGGAGCAGACGAACATTGTTTTATCAGTGCTCCAAACTCGTCTAGAGGCAACGCACTCTGCTAGCAACACTATTTTTATTCACGACAGCAATATAAATTAATTATTAAATTAAATAGTTTAAGTAAAAATGATATATTATAATGAATAGTTATGTGGATATTTTTTCATTTATAGATTAATAGAAAAGATAAAGTAAAATAAAATTAATTTAAATTAAATAAAAAACATAAGGCCAATATTATTTGAGATGGTTGAGCTTAAGATCCTGATGGAGTTGAAGAAATTCAGGAGAAATACTTCAATATATATGTATTGAAAGATAAATTTATTTTATTTTATTTTATTTTATTTTATTTTATTTTTTCTATTAATTTATAAAGGAAAATTATCCTCATAATTATTTATTATAATTATTAAATTACCGTTAATGTGTTGTACAAATCAGTTGAAAAATTGTTTTTATTCACGGAGTGTAAATTTTTAACGAATGCAGTGTAATAAATCATGGATAAAATGAAATGTTGAAAAAATGATGTATACTATAGATTTGGATAGGAAAAGTATACTTGCATTTTTATAGCTCTTATTCCAAGGATTTTCATGTATTTATTATGTGGAATATTCATAATAATGCATAGCGTATGAGGTCTAATTATAACGCAAAGATCTTCATCTGTATATGTATCGGCAAAATTAACAAAATTCTCAAGTTTTGGAATTTTTTTCGGCCGTTCCGAATGTTTTGCCATTAATAAAGCCAAAACTTCGTCTTCTTCATCGGAAGAACTGTCAGATGAAGAACTATCCAGTAATTGTAAAAGAATTTCGTCTATTTGATTTTCCAGGCGACGCAAGCAGACGAGCAGAGAGCAACACTGCTCTGCTCCACCGATTTTTGGAAGAGCGCGAAGGAGTGCTCCTTGGCGCAAGGAGCAATACCA
The DNA here is from genome assembly GCA_023313115.1 of Rhysida immarginata. Taxonomy (NCBI): domain Eukaryota; kingdom Metazoa; phylum Arthropoda; class Chilopoda; order Scolopendromorpha; family Scolopendridae; genus Rhysida; species Rhysida immarginata. Next base: position 6,496 of record JAHWFO010049592.1, read on the forward strand.
GCCGAACGCTGTGGGAGCCGCTCTGCGAGAGCAAGAGCAACCAGCCGAACAATTATTAGAGCTCCAGAGCGCTCCGGAGCGCGTCTGGAGCACGCCAGAGCAGCCAGCCGAATTCGCCATTAATTGTTTCCATCTTGGATTTCAACAATCAAGGCGGAGACACACATGCACGATTTACATCCGACTAGCTGTCGCATGCGACTCTGGAACGACTACTTCCGGTCTCAAACGGCCAGTCGTAGGATTCGTGCGACTAGTTTTTCAAACTTCAGCTCTGTCTGACTTTCCCGCGACTTGTCGTTCACGATAACCAATCAGGTTGCGAGAATATACACGATTAGCATCACGGGAAGAATATACACGATTTAGCATCACGATTAAAATTAATCTTTGTTGGATTAATAATAAATTGTATTTTTGACGCGTAATCGAATCCATTCTGGCGGAAATGAATACCGTTTCCTGTGTGACTGCAGCACTCTCACGGACACAATTTGAGTTAAAATGCTTGTCGGTTGAAAGTCGTGCGCGCGGAAGTTGGAAATGTGTGTTTTGCTAGTCGCATGCACTCTGGTGTCGCTTCAAGTCGGATGAAAACCGTGCGCGTCAAAGTCGGATATGTGTGTTGGCACCTTCAGTGTTTTCTTCGTGTCTTTCTAGTTGGCTTTGGTTACTGCTTGAGGCCAACGAGAGACAGGCCAGGGCACTCAAAAGTCACCTGACCATCGGGTCCGGCCAACAACCCATCCTTCATTGTTTCCAACAAACGAAAAAATACTTATTGTTACACATTGGCGCATGTGTAAATGTATAAAACTCGTTCAACTAATCAGAAACGGAGAGGAATCAGGCATTACTTATTTCCGATGCTAGGAATAAGTAATACCTCGTTTCCAGTCCGTTTCTGATGGGTTGAAAGAGTTTTATTCATTTACACATGCGCAAGTTTCCTTTTTCTTTCGTGCCAGCAGAGACGATCGTTTAACGAGACCTGAAATTTGAGCAATTTTTGTGTTATACGCATCTCTCCCTGCGCAGGTTTGTGTTGCATCCGACAACTCCAGGGAGCAACAGAACCCAATGACGTCATCAAGAGAGTTAGTTTCGTTTTTTTCCATCTTGAGCGCTTATTAGGTCAGAGCATGGTAATCTAGAATAACAGGTAGGTCCAGTTTGTCAAAAGTGCTTAACGCGCATGCGTATTGTGACGTCACTGGATGACTTATAGCTTACTTCCGGCAGTGCGTGGTAGCCATTATTCTGGTCACAAAAGAAAATGTTTTCACGTTAAAAACAAAACTCTTACGTTGTATTTCTTAAGAAACGTTTATTTGTAAACTTACTATTTTATAAATTAATATTTCCTAATGCCTGCCTAATGCCTGCAGAAATAAAGTTATTATGAAATAATACCGAAATTATTATCTCTGTCTCTTAACTGCAAACGGTTCCGACGAATTTATTTCGAAACGAGGAATGATAACTAGGCCTAATGATAACGAGAAATACGTTATCGTCCTTGTCTCTGTGTTCGCTTAACTATTCGCACATCGCGCGATGACTGATCATAAGACCATGGTAAATGATTTTATATTTTAAAGACACCCCCCCCCCTTCTAACGAACTGATATATACCCCTTTTTCTATTTAGTCACAATAAATTTCACTTACCTTGGTCGCATGATCAGTCATCCGCGATGTGCGGATTGTTAACATTAACCCTGTGTTCACATTAAAAAGATAATACGTAAGTACATTTTACAATAATTATAAATTACGTAAGTCCCTTCTTATAATGGCATTATTATTTAATTAAAATATAGAGTATAAAGAATGAGAATTGTGAAGGAAATGAACGAGTCGTCAAGTGTCGCTATCGCACGACTGCTTTCATTGCCGCCATGTTTTAGTTTCTGTTGAGGTTTCGATTTAGCGGGTATTGGTTTCGATGTCATCCAGTGACGTCAAAATACGCTTGCGCAGTAAGGCATTTTTTGCCACTTCCGGCAAACTGACCCCCACGCATCCCACCTTTTTCTAGATCACCAATCAGAGACGATCTATTAACCAATTGCAAGTGGCCGTTGAGTCACATGTTTGAGTACTTGCAAGCAGAGACGATCTTCACCACATTTCATTTTACCAGCCACCGTTAAAGAATTTCTCCGGGTGTCTGCATTTTACTTTCATTTTTACTGAATGCAACTACGGGAGGCATTGCAACTTCATTTATACTTCATTCATTCTCACAGTTCATTCATTTAATCTTCTCACAAACGTTTTTAGGCAAGTTCTTGAGACTTGTAGAAAACAATTACTTGCTTTTTAAAACGCGCTTGTTAAATTTTGTATTGAAATTTTCCAAAACTGATGGCATTCTGTTGCAATGTGTGAATTATCAGATTTCAGAAATTTAAATTGTATCATGAAAAAGTAAATTAAATACTTCATTTACTAATATAAATAAATATATAAATAAAAATAAACAAATAATGTGTACAGTGGGGGAAGGGGAGACGATATATTAACGTCCCTGGGGAGGGGGGGGGGTCACGTTTACTTGGAATGACGTCATTTAATTCTCGTCTGTGTGACGACATTCATGAAGTGTCCCTAGAGTTGCATCCGATAACTCCAGACGGCGCCACCGCAATAAATATAACAAGTTTTGCTATGGGAAAACAATGAAATGTCATGTCTCGCTAAATGATCGTCTCTGCGTGCCAGGCACTATAATTGTTCCTGAAGTATGAGTAACGAGTGTTTACAGCGCCAAATGCTAATTTTTCAAGATAAATTTAAAAATAAAAAGGAGTTGTTAATGTACTGTGCTTATGCTTCAATTTTACTCGTATTTGAACATAACATGGAATTGTTTATTGGTGTTTAACTTACAAGTTACAGTAACTGCAACGTTAATTATTAAGATTAAATTACCGGGAACTAATCCACGAGAGCATTGCATATTGTCGTCCCTCGCAACGAGAGTTAGATTTTAGAATTAGTTGATGTTATTAATCTTGCTCGTCCGCTTTGTCTGGAATAATATCTCTTTTGGGACGTCACATTTCAGTTTATAGCTCTACTATATAAAAAGGAATATTGCATATTGACTAATGGTATTTCTCTTTTAATTTCTATAGCGAGGTGATTTAGTCATCGTGGGAGGTTTCATTGGTGGCGGTGTTTGCCCAGTTTGGCTTCAGTGAAGGATTCCTGGGCGTTATTCGCATCGATGGATTTCGTCGTCTTCAAAGACGGGTGCCGGCGAAGTGGGCTTTGACATATTTCCACTGCCAGCATATCTGCTTTAATTTGTACTTTGTATTTCTAACTTATCATATTACGTTTTATTAAGCTTACTGACAAGTGATCAGTAGTGTATGAATTTGATATTTATTGGAAATTCTAATAAACGGCTTTATTAATTATACTGTTTCGTTACTCCACCTATTTTTACACGTGATACTATTTTTTATAATTCCCATTTACTTTCTGGCCTAAGTGAATTTAAATGTTTAGGCTTATATATACCCCAAGTTTTCTCCAGGGATTTTCATGTTAATGAATCATTAACCAAGCTTAATGTCAAATTAGGTATGATTTCGCGCTTGTATTATCTCCCCTCTTCTATTTTTTTATTGCTTATTGCTTTATCATTCTTTTATCAATTCTTTACTTTGTTAATAATTTTATTTTCGGGATCCTCTTCAATGTATAGTCTTAAGCAGTTATATAAACTTCAAAATGATAAATTCGAATTCTTGTGTAAGTTCCCAAATTCGACTCTGCCTCTCAATATTTTGCTCAATCGGGTATAGTAAGTATTTATTAGGAGCTTTAGCATAAAAGCTATTTATAAGAATGCGCCCTTGGTCTGTACATTTATCCGTCCGTCTGGCCGTTCGCCGTTTGCACGATAACTTGAAGACGGATTAACTTTTTAAAATTCTGTTTTCAGAAATATGACTATCAAAATCTTAGCTCGGCCGTATCAACTTTTCAGAATTTTTCGAGGACCCTTTCAAGTCGAATTCACGTGCTAAAACGGTGAGTGTAAAGAATACCAAGATAATGGCAAGACATATAACAATCGATTTATCAAGAAGGAATACTTTGTAACTTTCTATTCATCTTTTAAACATTACTGACATCGGCGCGCACGTGAAATCGCTTTGTCGACGCACGATTGCTCAAGTGTCATAATCTATATTATTCAGTAGCGAAAGAATGGATCTACTTATAGGTTTTATAATGTTTTAACTGTGCACCCCTTCATAATTTCTACATTTTTTGAGGTAGAAGGTTGAAATTCGGAATGTATCTTACTATGGGCATGTCCATCTGCACTATTTAGTTTGGTTTTGATTGGTACACTGGGGTTGGAATTACGGAGGTAGGATTCAGAGAGGACAATATATCTATATGCTATATAGGTATGTAAAGGCCTAAAATTCAGTATCCAGATTCCTCTAGGCAAGATCTACATTAATATGCAGTTTAGGCCCAATTGTTGCAGTCGAGTCGGATTTGCGGGGGTGGCATGCACTTGGTCTTTAGAACTATGCAACACATGGCACATGATATATCATACTTTCGGAAATGATGAGAAAGGAAAGAGATACGAGTTTTTTTTTTTACATTTTCTACATATTACGTTCGAGAAAATCAATTTTTGATTAAAAAACTTGGGGAGAGGTAAAAAATGCAGATAAAGGGGTAAAAATATATGACCGCAGGATCTGCTACTTGCCTTACCCTACTCGGGGAGACGGGGGTTAATTTCTTTTTCATAAATGTATAAATATATTTCTGCTTCACTGCTAAAGCTCCTCCTTGGAATGTGTACAAGATTTTATTATTATTATTATTAGGAGCTTTAGCATAAAAGCTACTTATAAGAATGCGCCCTTGGTCTGTACGTTTACCCGGCCGTCCGTCCGCCGTTTGCAAGATAACTTGAAAACGGATTAACTTTTTCAAATTCTATTTTCAGAAATATGGCCATCAAAGTCTTAGCTCGGTCGTATCAACTTTTCAGAATTTTTCATGGACCCCTTCAAGTTGAATTCACGTGCTAAAACAGTGAGTGTAAAGAATTCAAATATACTGGCATGTTATATAACATTGTTACTTTCTGTTCATCTTTTAAGCATTATTGACATCGGCGCGCGCCCGTGAAATCGCTTTGTCGACGCACGATTGCTCAAGTGCTCATAATCTATAAGCTTATTATTAAGTAACGGAAAAATGGAGTTACTTATTTTACACACGTTTTATTTTACACACGATTTGAATCACACTTCATCATTTCTACATTTTTTGAAGTAGAAAGTTGAAATTCGGAATATAGCTTACTACATTCACTATTTAGTTTGGTTTTGATTAGCCCACTAAGGTCGGAGTTTTGGGGGTGAAAATTAGAGGGGACCAAAAGGAGGCCTTCAGTTTCATTGCGGCGGCCTTCTCTCTCGGTGGTCACGGTGCAGGCATGATAAACCGATTCTCTCTTTCCAAGTCTAAAGGCTATCCTTATGATACGATTGTAAGCTGTGGTTAGTCGTTTAATGTTAGCAATTGTGGTTGTAGACCAGAATAGGGCTCCATAAGCTAAGCTAGGGGCAATATATAGAAGCCGCAATTACCTGGCGTAACTGAGTAGCTGAGGGGAAGGTACGACAATGTTTAAACAAAAAACATTTGCAGTGCAATGACGTAATAAGTTGATCATTCACTTCGTTATACCGTAGACGGGTGTCAAAAGTTATGCCAAGAATCTTTAAAGAATTGGTTGTTTGCTGCTCTTCTGCACATATAAGAATATTAGTCTTCACTCAGTTAAGGGAGAGACCTCTTTTCATGTACCATTCTGACAAATAAACTAAGTCTGCTTTAGTTGATTTAAAATTTTCTGTTGCTCAGAGGGATCAAAGGTGGAATATGTCACGTGTTTTAAGACAATGAGGATGAAGACTTTGCTTTAATATAATCAAATAATTTAATTAAATCAAAATAATAATTGATTACATATTGAAATGTTAAAATTGTAATTTGCGAGTTCAATACAGCTCTTATTCTTCTCTACAATTGAATCTTAATTAAGTCCTTGGGCCTGGTGAGGTAAATCAACGTTGACGAATGCAGATCGATTTGATCGGGAAGCAATGTCGTCTTGTCCGGTTTAGGAGTTCCTGATAGGAAGTATTTGAAAAAATCAAAAGGTTAGCGTTAAAGTCACTCTTAACGTAGACAGAATCAATAATTAAAACAATTCAGATAACTACAAATGAGCACTCTATGGTACATGCACTTTTGAAGCCATTGACGGTCTGCTACCTGATCTTGACCGCTCACCCTTTCCTGATTACAGGCCCGTGCACAAGGAGTAGCGCCGCGGCAAGATATGCTCGTGTCGATCCAATTACGCAATAACGAAGTACTTGCAGCATTCGTGACGAACAGTAGTGGTATCGTGCATGGGGCGGTGTTGGCTTGTTCGCAGGCGGAATCCTTGGTTGACGATTCCGTTAGATTGGGAATGTTGACATCTATTGCCGGGCCATGGTATGCTTTCTCTCTAGCAGTCACGCTCAATCTATCATCAAGGGATGCTGACGTGATACTTTTTGTGGCTTTAAAGGCACTGTAGATGTATAATTGAAAACATTAACTTGATACGTAGAATCTGACACTTGCCTGCCTTGAGTTTTTTTCCGGGTCCTTGGAGGCAGTCAGAAGCGCTGAGTGCTGCTGCATTCCTTTGGCTGGCTGCTGGAAGTAGTCGTCTTGAGCTCATAGGCCTTGGTTTCAGTCGAGCAGTCTTGCCTCCTTTCAGGTTCGAAGTCGGGAGAATCGTCCAAGCCAGTCCCCTTTCCTTTATTTGTCTCGGCTTTTACTTCACCTTCGCTCCACCTTCTTCGCCTTCAGAGGAGAACCAATAGCGGGCGGGGAGAACCACTCAATGCTCGGGGATGTTTCTGCCGATGGCAATGTTTGTTTATATTTTGGCTCTCCACGTGTTGTTTTTGTGATCGCTGTTGCGATCGATGGCTCGATTTTCATGACACAATTGCCCCCTTAATCCCACAAAGAAATTCGTACGAATGAGTATGTGGGTTTCCTTTCTTTAATTCCACCGAGCAAACAAGATTATCTGAATTACGTTGGGATTTTTTAGTCCTTTGCTCTTTAAAATATTCCTCAATTAAAGCTTTACATCTGTGTAGGCTTGCCTAGGCTTCCCAAGTCGCTTGGAAATAACCTACCCATTTGACCAGGAATTGCCATTTCGGTTTCTTCCCTCAGACGTCAATTAAGAACTCTCTAAATGTCAGAGAATTGAGGATCGGTGATCAGTCCTGGTGGCCTTTTCTGTTTTTATTCTTCCAAAATATTTCTTCAAGAAAGAGCAGTGGAATGCTTTGTTCCTGCATTCCCATCTTGGAGGATCTGCAATATTGCTGACACTCCATTCACTACTTTAACAATTCTAAAAGGTCCAACATATTTACTGAATAGTTTTTTCCCCACTCTACCTTTGATGGGTCTCAATCGGGATGCTAATACCATAACTTTGTTTTCAATTTTGAGTTTAAACGGCGCATGTCTTTTATTGAACCCCTTAGCATATCGTTTGTTGGCTTTACCCAATATTTTACGTGCTTCTTTCAACTGTTCGGCCAATTGCCAAAGAAAAGTATTTAGGCTGCTTGCTTGTTTATTCTTACCCGTGATCGTTGGTGGGATTCCAATCTCTCTTCCTAGGTCCAGTTGATATGTGAGTTTATCGCGATTTCCATAGTGGTCAGATACTTGTCCCAATCATCCTTTTCCATGTTTAAATAGTTCCTCAGTATTTGCAAAACAGTTTGGTTTAACGCTCCGATTGTCCATCATATTTTGGGTGGTAGGCACTGGAGAAATTTAGATGCGTTCCTAACAGATTAAAAATTTCTTTCCACATTAGCAAATTAAAACGGACGTCCCTTTCTGATATAATTATTTTAGGAAAGTCATGTACCTTGAAAACATGATCTATTAGAATTTGCCCTGTTTCTTCTGCCGATGGACTCGTTTTGTCAACTTATCTGTGATGGTGAGAAGGGCATCCTTACCAGTTTGCGCTCGAGGTAAAGGTATCACATAATCAAGGGTCATCGTGTGCCACCGTTCGGGGGGGGGGCCCCAATTCTCTAACGCGTGTAATTCTCCTTATGGCTTGGTTCTAGGTATTTTATTATATGCTGAAAAGCATATATTGGTTTTGCTATGTCTGTGTGTCTGTCTGTCCGTCTATATGTCCGATGATTACTCAAGAATGTTTAACTTTTTCAAATTCTGCTTTTTCAAATGGGTGATTGGTTGGTCCGATTTTTTTTTGTTTTGTTTGTTTTTTTATGCTGAACAAGTTTGCAATTGGGTTTTTCTCTCTATCCTTACGGTTTTTGAGATAAATTTTGAAAGTGTCCTAATTTGCATATTTGGGATGATGAAAAGTGCACCATGGGATAGGCCACCCACAACTTCCTATTCATTGGATTCATCAAAATTGACATATCTACTTCGGTTCAAAAAATAAAAGGGGGGTTCAGACTTTTGTATTCACCCTGTATATAAGAATACAAGCTTAAGGGGGTACCTTAATGTGTCCAGAAGGCAACTGTTTGCATGAAAACGTGAAAATGGAAGAACTTAACTGCGATATATCAGCTTTTGATGAGCTCTCGTGAACCCCTTCAAGCACATGCACTATTGTTAAAAATATGAACTTAGGGCATGTAATATATCAATCGATTTGTACTGACGAGCCATAAGTGAATACAGTGTTACTTTTTGTCTATCATTTAAGCATTGTTGATGGCAGCCTGGAGCATGTGCCCATTATGAAGCTTTGTCGATGCACGTGCTCATTTCGTTTTAAAATTCAGTGCCGTTAGGCTTATTGTTAAATTTGGCTAATTAATGGTAGGCCTATATTTAAAAATGACTAAATAATATTAGGACTATTGTTAAAATGGCTAATCAATCTTAGGCTATATTTAAAAATTGCTAATTAATGTTAGAGCTACAGTTAAAAATGACTAAATAATGTTAGGCCTACAATTAAAAATGGTTAATAATTGTTAGGCCTATTGTTAAAAATAGCGAATTAATGTTATGCCTATAGTTAAAAATGACTAAATAATGTTAGGCCTATTATTAAAATGGCTAATTAATGTTAGGCCTATTGTTAAAAATGGCTAATTAATGTTAGGCCTATAGTTAAAAATGACTAAATAATGTTAGGCCTATTGTTAAAATGGCTAATTAATGTTAGGCCTATTGTTAAAAACGGCTAATTAATGTTAGGCCTATTGTTAAAAATGGCTAATTAATGTGAGGCCTATAGTTAAAAATGGCTAATTAATGTTACGCCTATAATTAAAAATGACTAATTAATGTTAGGCCTATAGCTAAAATGAATATATAATGTTAGGCCTATTGCTAAAAATGGCTGAATTAATGTTAGGCCTATTGTAAAAAAAAGGCTAATTAAGGTTAGGCCTATATTTAAAAATGATTAAATAATGTGAGGCCTATAGTTAAAATGGCTAATTAATGTTAGGCCTATTGTTAAAAATGGCTAAATTAATGTAAGGCCTATTGTTAAAATGGCTAATTAATGTTAGGCCTATTGTTAAAAATGGCTAATTAAAATCAGGCAATATTTCAAAATGATGTAAGTGTGGATATAGTTAAAGGAATTCTACTGTTTATTTAAACCAACTGCAAGTAAAAGTGAAATATTCAAATTTAAAATTACATATACGTCACAGGGAAAGCTCCTTGGAATGCTTAAAAGATTTTTCCCGACAATGATTTGGAAGAATGATTTTTCTCTCCTAATGTTTATGGTAACTTTGATTATGAAGGGATGAATGGCTTTATCAGTGGAAAGAACACAGGCGCAACATTTATACGTACGAGCATTTCTTTTCTCATTTCGCGCGTGTTTGGAAAGATTCGTGTGAACGCTGCAATCGAATACATATATTGCTGTTTTTGCCATTTCTATATATAAAATATTACGGAAATATTAAACAACAAGTTTTTATATTCTCCCTTTCAGCATATTTGAAAATCGTTTTACGAGTTACATTCTTGTATTTTTTGCTGGAACCAGTTGTTCTCTTTTCCCGTGGGAATGAGACATTTTCCCGCAGAAAAAAGTATCCTCTATGTTGACTCAGGTACTACATAACCTTCACATCAAATTTCAACTAAATCCCTTCAGTAGTTTTGGCACCAACCTCTAACATATAAACAGAGATACAGACAAACAGACAAAAATCTTAAAACACTGTTGTTTGGGCCTCTGTATCGTTTATAACCGCACAAAAATTCTAAAAACTGTTGTTTGAGCTTCAGTATCGGTTATAATACACGTAGCAATTACTTTTTCTCAAAAAAATTTAATTTACAGTTTTCGCCTCGCTACTATTTTGTTATATACAGATATTTCTTTCTCTAATAATAATTAATTTGTTATAATTTTTTTGATTTTGTTCTTCCTCCCGGGGCTGTATATGTCATACCGATTCCGGTGAGGTACTTTTGTATTTTCAGGAAACTTGACAAACTACAGTAAAGACAACGCTCTGCAATCAGAATATTAAAATATTAAGTATTTGATGAAATATGAGCATTTTTACTAAATAGTGTTTAACTGCTCATGCGCCAAGTGGAATCTAAATTTCTTTTGCATCATTTATTAGACAAATATATAGAGCTACACTAATAAAAACTTCAAGCAAATATCGCGAAAATTCAGAAAGATATCTCGGATAGAATGAGTTGAATTTCAGTTGCTCTCAAAAATAAACAAAACGATATGGGGGTTTCTCCAAATTTTTAGGGTCATAAGAGCAAAAGAGGCTCTTATAAGAGCGAAAGGCACTCCTATGGCATATTAACTTCATGTCAGCGTAAGGAGAAGAAGTTGATACAGGTGTCCGGTCCAAAAATAAAAATCCACAAGAAAAAAATCAGGGAAGGTAAGGTCTGGCGACCTGGTTGGTCAGTGCACCGGTCCGCCTCTACCGATCCAGCGATTATTGTAATCCCGATCTAATACCTGGAGTGCTGCTAACAAATAATGTGCTGGACAGCCATCATGCTGAAACCAGGTTTTCTGTCGCACTTCCAAGCTCAGGTCTTCAAGCAATTGTGGTAGTTCTTCTTCAAGAATGTTTCCATATTATTTACCATTCAAATTACCATCAATAAAATATGGTCCAACAAGTTTATCGCCAGTTATTCCACACCAAAGATAACCGACCAAGGACGTTGATAGTTTATTGCACGAATCTAATATGTGATTTCTACACTCCGATAATACGTGTTATGGCGGTTAACCTCACCCTGGTTTGTAAATGTTGATTCATCAGAGAATAGTACACGAGCAAAAAAGTTTTGACTCGTTTGTATTTGCGCAACTGCCTAATGACAAAACGTTAGTCGGTTTTGAAAATCATCGCCATTTAGTTCCTGATGCAAGGACACCTGATACGGATGGCATTAGGTAACTTCAGCATTCTCCAAACACTCATAGGAGAAATTTCTGATTTATGCGATACTTCTCGGACACTCGCATGTGAATTATAAACCACTGCAACTTGTACTGCTGTTTGATTATTTTGTCCACAAACAGTAGCTGCAGGCGTTCTTTTGTTCGGCTGTACACTTCTCTCAGTAGAAAATTGTTTAACAACTCTAAAAAAAGAAAAAAAGTGATCGTATTCTTTCAGGAAAACGTTCAGCATACAAATTGTCAGTATCGTCGATATTTCTCCTATATTCGCCATAAATGAATATCATTTCAATTTTTTCTTGCACAGTTACATAATCCTTGATGCAAAGTTAAAAGTGAATGAAAGTGGTATGGAACACTTTTCAAAAATTGATTTCAGTACTTCTCCTGATTAGAGAAGTAAGTTTCTAATAATTATCGGATCGTCCCTGAAGTACTATGGGCACGGACCATGGAGAGACGCCACCAACAAATTAATTAGGAAAAATCTTATTTTATACGATTACAGCGTCAGCCATTATTACGAATCAAAAAATTTTCAGACAAAACTTATGTATTTTTTAGCGTTGACTCCGAATCTGCAATAAAAAATGGTGGTTAGTATTTGACATTTCAAAGTTGCCCGCCGCCCGACCCACAGGGGATTTGTATGAGTTTTGCATGGGACACCTGTATAGTTGTCACTTTACTTGATAGTTATTTCTTCCACTGCGTAACTTTATTTTTTCGTGACAGTTTGATTCAGTCAGCTACCTTAGTCATCTCAGAGCCCAGTTATTATCAACTCCATAAAGAATAGCACTACTGGTATAATGTCAATAACTGTGGACAAACGGTATTAACAAACAAAATACGAAGAGAAACCACAATTCCATAAATGACAATTTTGTTTTCTCATTTAGTGGAATTGTGGTTTCTCGTCTTATTTTGTTTGTCACCCACGACAACAAAATAATTGATAACAATTCATGAAAAAAGGCAAAAATGTATAAAAGAAAATAACTATAATATTTGATAGTAAAAATTGCATACAAATATGACAATCAACCAACATTGAAAAGGAAAAAGGTATGTGGATAATAGTAATTAAATAAAAATTCTTTAACCACAACAATTATAAGAAAAGAAAAAGAAAAATTACTTTTTAATTAATTAATAACAAAATAATTATCCAACAAAGGTGCGAGACTAAGGGAATATCTGTTGAATGCCTGGTCTTCCATTGACTTACAAGTGCTTCAACGCCTTATTGACTCTATACAAACCCACATACATGCTAACATTCGAGCTAATATTATATTGAACAGATGTTTCCAATTTTTTGGAAAATGTTTGCAGAGCTTATGTCGCAATTATGTCTGAAAGCTTCAATTTTTTAAAAATGCTTCACATTTATGAAAAGTGCGCATAATTGATTTTAGATTCTAACTATACAGTGTATAATATTAAATTTGCGATATTCAGTCGTAATTTATTTCAATTTTTATTTATCATACGGAAAAGATACTTTATGTCGTGTTTTTGCAGTAACAATATGGCCTTAATTGTGGCTGACTCTGTGCAATACATTCGGCAGCTTTGCCGTATTTGTTAATTCGGCTGATGTCCGTGAGTTTCACCTCAAAGGAGTTCTTTTGCACTTGGTGTACAACAGTAGCTTCGAAGTGGCCATTGCCTGGCTTAGTGTAGAATTTAACCTCGTACAACTCTGTGGAAATGGCAGTTTTATCACTTAAGTCAGGTACAAAGCCATCGAGATCAGCGTTCTTTTTGAAACGAAGGAGACCTAATAACAAAAACACAGATAAATTTATGAATGCATAGAAAAAATAACAGCAATATGCTTAAGAACTTACCATCAGTCGGAAGATAATGAGAAGCAGTGACGATTGAATCCAAGGATAGGGGCTCACAAACATCACGTTTAAACTTTGTGAACTCATTCATAAATTCTACGACGGCTTTAGTAGCATTGACCACGACAACTTCATTAATAGATACGGGTTTCATATTCAGACAAGTGCACCAGTGCGGTTCAATGTCTGCATCAGCACATAAGCGGCCCACGGGCACCTGGTCAACATGAAAAAAAATCGTGAAGCTTTAATGTGAATAAAATTGCCATCACTCTAGTTTTACAAATTAAGTGCATAAAAATAATTTTTTGTAAGAATTACTTTATATTATTTTTTGTGAATAGGTTTCTTTATAATGGTAAAAAAGATAAATCATCGCCAAATAATATTGAAAAACATGTACATTGTTTGTGTTAAAATTGCAACGCTAGGAAAAGCACCAATCGAACCAAATTTTGAATGATGCGTAAATCATGAAATGACATGCAGATGACTAATAGCACCTTCTGGGAACGCAATAAGAGGGAAGAATATTTAGTCGCCTCTAAATATTGGAACTGTGAAATGCATGTCACGTATTAGTAAATCAATCAATTTATATGTTAATTTTTTTATTTGTTATTGTTTTTAAGATTTCTAGTTTTTATATGTATTTAAATCCTCTGGCTATTGTTTTCTGTTAAATAACATTAAGCATTGTTGTAAAGTATGATTGGAAGACGTTTTTAAAAGGAAGTGCGGATTCTATCCCTGACTGGATGCCCCCTTACCGTGGGTCAGGCGTTTGGGTGATTCAGGGATTCTGTGAGCTATGCTGGTTGTAGCACTGCTCCTTACCAGAAAAGTCATGGTTGAGAAGTGAGACGAAGAGTATATATCGCTGTCATATCAATGAATTATGACCATCACCCTTTCAAAACACACGCATGGTTCGCCCCAACAACGGTTAAACATTGCAAAATTTGCGTAATTGGCTGAGAAAGCTTTAAAGCTGGTGCATCAAAATGGCAGGTGCACGAGCCTCAAGATGGGTAAACGTCCGGATTTTACAGACATCCAAAAAGGGATGATAATAGGCTATAGCAGCAAGGGTGGCACCACCTCAGAAACGGCGCGATTTGTGAACTGTTCACGGTCCGCTGTAGTAAAGGTGTACAAAGAGTGGACAGCAGGGACAGAAATCGCGTCATCATTGTAAAGGGTCACGAGCCATCGACGACTCGTAAAAGGTGACAGGAGAGCCACAGTCCATCAACTGACCACCAGATTCAACAGTGGTGCCAAAAGACGTGTATCCGACATTACCGTTGAACGCACCCTGCTACGGATGGGCCTGAACTGTCGACGCATAGTTGCTGCACCCATGTTGACCAGGGATCATCGTCAACGACGCCTAGACTTTGCACGTGAGCACCGCCATTGGACCACAGACGAGTGGGCTAAGGCCGCCTTCTCCGACAAGTCAAGGTTTTTGCTCCATAAGATTGACGGGCGATGGCGAGTGCGTCGTGAACGCCATGAAAAGAAACTGCAGGAGGCTGTTGTGGGCCGGAAACAGGCTGGTGGGGGTAGTGTGAATGTGTGGGGGATCTTCTGTTGGGAGCAGTTACGCCCACTGATTCGTCTAGAGGGCAATTTGAATGCCTGTGGCTATCTGTCAATCGTAGCGGACCAGGTGAACCCGAACATGCTCACGATGTTCCGCCAATGTGATGGTGTGTTCCAGCAGGACAATGCACCCTGCCACAAGGCATATGTCTCCTGGATTGGTTCGAGGAACACTCTACTGACTTTCGAGTAATCCCTTGACCCGCTAATTCGCCAGACATCAATCCGATCGAACATCTGTGGGACAGCGCTTCAAGCGGAATGGACTGTCATACCATCGGACACATACCGCGCACTTCTTGCGTCCATGCCACGATGCCTAGCAGCAGTTATAGTGGCGAAGGGTGGCTACTCCCATTACTAAGCGGGTGGTCATAAAACAGTGATCTGACAGTGTATATATCTCATGATGTCGACGAATGAGAGAATTCATTCTGCATCGTGTGTGGCATGTTAAAGTCATCCCCGTTCGGGAGTTCGGCAAATGCTCCCGTTCGAAAAATAGTCGATAGTCTCCCGGATGTTATCTCGGAGCAATGCCTCTGAGAAACCCCGCCGCTATGCGCTTGGGGAAACGGTCGAGAGGCAGCGCATGCCTTTACGCAAGAGGAGAAACGGGTAAAGCGACAACGGGATTGGGTGCTGTCAATCGGCACTTGGAACATATTCCCCAAGACAGGAAAGGAATCCCAGTTAGTGGAGGAAGCAAAACGTCCGGGTTCTGGAACTGAGGACTTAGAAGGAGGGTGGAAGCTCTTCTACTCAGATGTCGACCCTAACATGACTGCCCAGGCGGGAGTGGGGATACTCACAAGTCTCCGGCTGGCAGATTATGTTGCAGATTGGACCTCCTTAGGTGGAAGACTGTCTCCTGAGGCTTCAGATAGGGAAACGGTGTCTCTCTTTCTCTCTCTCTCTCTCTCTCTCTCTCTTCTCTATTCGCTGCATGTGCTCCGAATGCAGTCAAAGAGTACCCACTCTTTCTAGTTGAAGTTTATGCTGCTCTTATCCTGAGAGGGAGTACAGATTCTGTCATCCTGGAGGGCGACTTCAATGGACACGTAGAGGCTGATGACCAAACGCGGAAAGGCGTGATTGGGAGGAACGATGATCCCCGATTTAAATGCGAATCGGAGGTGCTTGCTGGATCTCTTTTGTAACAATGGACTTTCCATCACAAACATCTTCTTCCAGCACAGGGATATCCATACGTATACCTGATACGGAGATGCTATGGACCAGAAATCACTGATTGATTTTGTAATCGTATCAGCTGACTTCTTCCGATCAGTTGTGGATACTTGTGTGAGGAGAGGGGCAAAACTATCAACTGATCACCACCTTGTTGTCGGCACTTTGCAGTTCTCTGAATCCATCCCAACCACGCGAAATACTAGGTCCAGAAAGATTGGGCGCATCAAATGGAAGGAATTGGAGGATAGATCTGTGAGGTAGACCTTTGCAGATAACAAATATTCAAGTTTTAAAGAACTACCCACTGATCGTGGTACTGTTGAAGAGGAGTGGCAGTTGTTTAAATCTGCTGTGATTACTTCGGCTGCATTGTGCTGTAGTCATAAGCGGCTAAGTGTGGCGCAGGGCGGTGAGAAAAGGACTGCATGGTGGAACGGTGAAGTCCAAGAAGCTGTCAAGAATGAAGCCAATTTGGTATGGCTCTCAAATAAGTCACCTTCGAGTCGAGTGCGGTACACTGAGGCGCGAGAAGCAGCAGCAAAGACAGTATCAACAGCTAAAGACAAGCCTGGGAGAAGTTTTGGGGAGAAATTGGAGGCAGAGTATGGTTTGGCAAGCAAGGTATTCTTACAGACCGTGCGCCACCTCGTGGAAAGAAATTTTTTTCATCACAAACTATTAAGAGATCAGATGAGACGCTTCTGAAAACGGAGGAGAGCCTATTGCATAGATAGAAAGAATAATTTGCATCTCTTCTTAATCCGGTGACAGCAACAACTGAGGCACATGAAGTGCACCTTGGAGCGGAGAATAGTCACGGTAGTATCACCGAAGCAGAAGTCAGATGGGCAATCAAGCCCCTGAAGACTGGCAAAGCTGCAGGTGATGATGAAATTTGGTCCGAAATGTTAAAGGCCTTAAATCAGGATGATAAACTGGCTGATTCGGGTGTGTCAGATTGCTTGGATATCTGGCCAGGCCCCTAAACAATGGATGGACAGGAATTGTGATCCCTATCTTCAAAAAGGGAGATCAGAGAGATTGCAACAACTATCGAGGCATCTCTTTGCTCAGCATTCCTGGGAAAGTGTACGCTAAGTGTCTGGAGAAGAGAAATCGGGAAATAGTAGACTCCAAACTGTCGGGGGAGCAGTGTGGTTTCCGTCCTGGCCGAAGCATGACGGATCACATCTTTGCTCTAAGGCAAATCTTTTAGAAATCCTAGGAGTATGCAAAAGATGCCTACGCTTGCTTTGTGGACCTCGAAAAAGCATATGATAGAGTTCCTCGGGAGAAGCTCTGGCAAGTGTTGCAAGAGTATGGAGTGGATGGGCAATTACTGGTTGCTATCATGTCGCTGTAGGAATGCTCTGAGATGTGTGTCTGGATAAAGTCTGCATTAAGTCAAGACCGTTTACAGTGAGTGTTGGACTCCGCTAATGGTACATACTATCGCCCCTCTCGTTCAGTACCTCTATGGACTGGATAGAACGGCGCAGCCGAAGCGATGAGCGTGTTTGTGTGGGCGACTGCTTGGTGGAGAGGTTGCTCTTTGCTGACGACCTTGTCCTCCTTGGGTCTTCTCGCACTAACCTTCAGCATGCACTAGATCGGTTTGCAGCCAAATGTGAAGAAGCTAGGTTGAAGATCTGTGTGGCTAAGACTGAGGTTCTGGTCCTTTCAAGAGAGCCTGCTCAGTGCGCTCTCCATGTTAGAAGGAGAACTTCAAGTATCTCGGGATTGCATTCACGAGTGATAGGCGGCAGGAAAAAGAGTTGAATGCTCGGATCGGTGCAAGCGGCCGAAATGAGATTTCTGAGAGGTGTGGCAGGTGTAACCCTAAATCACCGTTAATCATCTAAAATTGTGTGTGCTTCATCAACTTACTGTCTAACCAAATAGAGTCACTGACTCTAGGCTGGGACGATGAAGACGAGATATGAGCAGAGAGCAAGGGAGAGACAGCTAGTAATTTGCTGGAGAACGTCAGTGACCAAGTGGTTCAAGCTGGTCGGATTCACAACAACTGCTGTGAGTATCAGATCGTTTCTGCTTCATTCGTCCAGACACTGGGACAATTTCCTCATAGTGACCTGGAAGTTATAGCTCTAGGAGAACTCATTTTGCTTCGCCCCCATGTTTGTGAAAACTTGGTCCGGTTACAGTATTTGACATTACAGTCCGAGGAGAGATATGTACGTCTGACTGATCTGATACCCGTCCCACGTAGGAACTAAAGCTATTCATTAATAGCACCCTGGGGAATCCGAGTATTATTCCGAGAAGGACTTGGTTGCATCTACTATTCGCATACAAGGTAGACCTTTCTTATTTGCTAACTTTGTTCTCGCTCACTCCCCTTACTTTCAGAACATTTCCGCGTAAATTTAATGCTCTTCAGCGTTTTCTCTTCCTGCAATTCTTCTCTTTATTTGCTTTTCCGCATGAAAGTGAATGTGAGTATGGTGATTTATGTTAATTTTTTGATTTGCATGCTTTACATGGTGGAAATATCAACATTCAGTTTTCCTTGTGCAGTGTGACTGTTTGTAAGCTACGTGATTGTGGGTGATTTGTTGGTCCGATTTGGATGATTTTTTTTTGTTTTGTTTGTTTTTTTATGCTGAACAAGTTTGCAAATTTTTTTTCTTTATCCCTTACGGTTTTTGAGATAAATTTTGAATGTGTCCTAATTTGCATATTCGGGATAATGAAAAGTGCACTATGGGATAAGCCACCCACAACTTCCTATTCATTGGATTCATCAAAATTGACATATCAGCTTCGGTTCAAAAAATAAAAGGGGGGGTTCAGACTTCTGTATTCACCCTATATATTGTTAACTTAATGGCCGAAATAGCTAACGCGGTCTGGATCTCCCAGCCTCTTTTGATATAGAATGGTTCCGAATGGGTATCGAATGCCGTCAAACACGCAGATTAGAGTTTGAGGTCCCTTATCTGGCTTCTACGTTCGCAGCTAGGCATTCTCCGAAGAATACCATAGTGATTTGGAATAAACTTCCGTTCATGGTGCAACATATGGTCTGGGCGTGCAGTTCGAACTTTTATAACGACTCTTGGATCCATGCTCACAAACAATTAAAAGACTATTTTATGCGTATTCAAAGAACTAATCCATGACTACTGCGTTATAGTCGACACACTCTATAGCGATGGTTAAAACTTTTAGCTAAATTTTATTGTTGTTTTATGGTGGTTTTGTCTAATAAGGCTTGATTTAATTTGTTTTTTTTTGGAGTGGTGAACCCCTGTTTGATGTGTTTGGATTAGTGTCACGTGCATTCCGGCAGAGACGTCGATCAGCGAAAGTGAGAGAGGCTGATGACGCGACGAAAATACGTCAGGAAAAAGGAGCCACTCCGAAAGCAGCAAGTAAAGAGAAAAAGGAAAAAGGTCAGAGAGTGTCTTGGCAGCAAAGGAGACGGTCGGGAGAATGGAGCTGACATCGAACCGTAAGGGATTATAAGGAATCTGCTCGGCAAAGGGAGAACGTCGAACGGCATCGGCGAGAGAGTGAGTTTTTCTCCATGAGAAAGACGCCAGCGACCAAGACCTCTGAAGGCGGACGAGTCGACGGCGAACGGGAGATAGCGGCCGGCGAGCGAGAGAGCAGCCAGCGTAGCCCAGCAGAAAACGAGAGAGCAGCCAGCGTAGCCCAGCAGAAAACGAGAGAGCAGCCAGCGTAGCCCAGCAGAAAACGAGCGAGCACCCGTTTTCTCCACATACTTGCACGCAATTCATCACGCCAGGAATTGGACTGCTTGATTTGTTTGCTTCTTCAAGCTGAAAAAAGAACTGTGACTTTACCTTTCATTTATTTGATTTCCACTGCTGACTTCGTTTAATGGTTTAGTTAATTTCATTTTTGTGGCAGCGCCACTGTTTCGAATTATCAAATTTTCGTTCAATAAAATTTTATTTATTTTCCTAATCAGGTTCCTACCTTCTTGCATTTTTACTCTGCTGAATCCACATGACAATTAGCGAAGAGTGAACACCTCTGTGAATTTTTTTGTTTTTAGGTTTCTTGACCTACTCCTTCGGAGTGCTTATATGTAAATAAATAAATAATGTTTAGCTTTCATAAATATTTCCTCTTTTTCGATATTTTTTCTATATTCTTTGCTTTCATTTTTATTATTCAATCCCATTATTTTTAATACCACTCCAAAGCTCTTATATGGGAAATCGACTGTATCATTCCTATTGTCTTCTAAAACTTCTGTCTCTTTGATTTTTATTGCATATCCTAATGCATTTTTCTAACTGCCCTTTTATCATCTCCCGGTGGTCCTCTTTCTTGTCCTATCCCAGCACGTGTTCTATTTCGTTTTTATGCTTCCCATTGGTTCCTTTCTCTGCTCCTTAGCCAATACTTTTTTCTCCCTCCTAAGTTGTCTTTATATACTGATTGGAAGAAAGTAATTGGACACCTCGCACAGTGCGTTTATTTGCTTTTATTGATAACAGCTAATATCCTGTCGGCCCCCCTCTGGCTGCAATCACGGCGGCCACTCTCCGGGGCATGCTTTCCACAAGAGTACGTACGACCCCCACAGGAATCTCCCGCCAAATGTCCCGTACAGCCACAGTTCAGGTAGTGTTTTGTGGAGTGGGTACTACCTCTCAACCGACGCTCGACTTCATCCCACAGATGTTCGATGGGATTCAGGTCGGGGCTCTGGGCTGGCCACTGCATCGTTCAACATTATTATCGGCATACCATTGCAGGGTATGAGCTGCAACATGTGGCCTGGCATTGTCGTCTTGGTACAGGCATGGCTCTAGACCGTAGGTTTGCCAAAGGGTTGGGAGAACGGAATTGTCCAGGATGGTAGTGTAGTCCGTAGCCCTCATGGTGCCTTCCACCTCCACAACCGGGCCTACGCCATACCACGAAAAACAGCCCCACATCATAATTCTTCCTCCATCGAACTTCACTGTTGGGAAGGAAGGAGCCGTTCTCCAGGTAAATGCCAACCCAAACTCTGCCATCCGATCGAAACAATGTGAAGCGGGATTCATCGCTCCAGAGAACACGTTTCCAGTCCTCAGCGGTCCAATCTTTGCGTTCCCTGGCCCATTGCAGTCTGTTCGTTTTGTTCGCCGGTGTGACTAGCGGCTTGTGGGCTGCTGTTCTGTCGTGATAGCCCAGCATGTGGGCCTCCTTTCGGATGGTCTTGGTGGATACGTGACATTCAGATGCCTGCTAGAATTCCCCGGCGATGGTGGTCATCGTCGAACGTCGGTTCTTCCGCATCTCCTGCTGCAGCACCCGACGGTCCCTGTCGGTCAATGCGGGTGGACGACCAGGCCTTGGTGCATTCGTACAATGTCCATTGATCCTGTACTACTTCAGCACAAACGCCACTGTTGATTTCGGGTGGTTCCGCCTGCTGGCAATCTCTCGTATGGATGCGCCCTGGAGCGACATTCCAACCAGGACACCTTTTTCGAACTCTGTCAACTCCGCCTGTCGCGGCATGATGCTTCAGTTAGAGTCAGTGGTGTCGTCTGATGACTATCTTTGCATTTCCATACAGTAGTGACACGTGTGATAGCGGAAAGGTCCATTTTTTGCCGGATGGATGGGTGTCCAATTACTTTCTTCCAATCAGTGTATATAAGTCGTCTTCTAATACTCCCATTATCACTTTCAGGATAATTCTCTATCCGAAACGTCAGTTTTTTCATGGTCTTACCAACCTGTGTTCAGTTTTTATTATTTATAGTTTTTATTAAGAGTAAATATTTAATGAAGCAGTTCAAGTTTTTAGTTGGAAAATCTTCGGTAAAGGAAATAACTAAAAAATTAACAATTTTTTTTGCTGTTGTTGTAGGACTTACAAGGGAGTCTTTGTATGGTTATGCATGCTCAAATTTTTTCGTTTTTGGGGTTTATTTTGAAAGAAACAAAATGTTGCACTCTCTTTTTTTTGGAAGCATCTATAGTAGACTCAGATGAGTAACATATTTCAATATGGTGGAAATCTCTGACATACATGTTCGAGGGATTCCCTTGTTAGTTACAAAAAAATCAGAGCCATGACGATGACATTGAAATATTATCAGATTAATCAAATTACTATTTAAAAAATTTGCGATTTTAGCCTGTTTTTCACACTTCAGATCCTAGAGCAACGTTTTTCAACCTTTTTTCTCTCGCTGCACACTTGAACTTAATAGAGTAGGGCAGGGTAAATTGGTTAACGTTCAGCATTATTTTTTTCAGCTATTTTTGGCAGCATCCTCTCCAGATTATTATCAACCAAAGTTCAATATGTGTTTAAGCTCTGCCATCAATTACAACCTTGAAAGAACATTTCAAAATATGATTGCTAAATTTTTTAAAGTGAGTTAGTTAACCAATTAACCCTCCATAGGAGGCTGGTTTGCTTAATCAATGATGGTGAAATGGAGAAGAGAAAATGAGCATTTAAGTTAAGCAAAATTTATTGAGCTCAAATAAACAAAAATAGCCATTTTAAATTTAAACTAAAAATATTGTTTTACAGGCATTTCCTACACGTAAATTGTTTTTTCTTCTTCGCTCCCACGCATTCGTCACACCATAAAAAACATTTTTGGCACTGAATCCATGAGCTTCTGTGGACTGTTTTCGGATCAGAATATTTTATTCCACAAAAGGCACATGGGCAATCATCTCCATCTGACGAGAGCTTAATTTCTTCATCTGAACTTTGTATCCGATATCTCAATACGTGTACATTTTACTCTTTTTGTACCAGAAATGGATGATTTGGACAAACTTTTCAAACTTCTTCTCTCTGGGGCTTCCTCCTTCATCTTTTCTCCTTCTTTTTCATTAATAGTCTAACTTAATTCTACTTATGGGGGTTTTCATATCAACAATGAACTGCATCTTTGGTCTATAATGCCGTAAAACTAATAAGAATAGGAGGTTCAGAATAGGAGGTTTATTATAAAATCGACGCGTTTCGAGGAACTCTTACCATCAGGAAACAGAACAAAAGAGGCAATGGTGGGATCACCTGGTTTTATGGATAACGCCTACTACCAATCAGCGTGAAGCAAGTCAACGCTGATGGTCAGGCTAAAAAAAGTTTAAGTCAAAATCAAATATGTTACACAAATTGAATACGAATGTATAATTAATCAAATAAGAAGAAAGAAAACAGGGGAGAGGGGGGGGGAGCAAATGACCAGCACCGCCGCTTCTACATCGAGATTGAGCAAGTAACCGGGGAACATCGGATCCTACATCGAAGGTGTGAATAGTAGCCGTGGCGTAAAATCCCAATCTTAATGTAGATGCGGCGATGCTGGTCATTTGCGCAACCCCCCTTTTTCCTTTCTTCTTATTTGAATAATTATACATTCGCATTCAATTTGTATAACATATTTGATTTGTGTAACTTGCTTCACGCTGATTAGTAGGCATTATCCATATAACCAGATGGTTCCCCACTGCCTCTTTTGTAGTTGTTCTGTTTCCTGTTGATGAGAGTTCTCGAAACGCGTCGATTTTATAATATAACACTAACAGTGGACTACTTAAAATAACATATAAATGAAAATGTTTACGCGAATGTGATGGAGATTTATACATAAATGCACGACATGTACTTAAATTATGGTATATGCACATAAAATAGTGTAAAACTTATTTAATGCATCTAGCGTCATTATCCATTTCTCCAATTCAACCGAACTTACTGAAATCTTCTTTATGACGTCAAAAGGAAATGCTCCGTTGGATTAACCCTGCTCCAACCTTGTGGTATTGAAGCTAATGAAAAAGCATTAGAATATACCTAAATAGAGCTCTCTGTCAATAAACTTCACAGTCACTGGTGTAATAGTAAGTTCAGTGAATTCATAGCAAATCTTGCTGCATGTTCGGCTTACCTCTGAAATGTTCGGTATTTGTGGCGCATGTTTCAGATACCACAGCCCCTCTCAGATTGCCAGGATGACTAAGCAAGACATGATTAATCGATAGCAAACGTTTCCCGGTTCTCTGGTGACGTCGTTTGTGATCCAGCAACATTCAAATAACCAACTTCCCAAATCACCCTCCTCACCAATTCACCCTGCCCTACTCTATTTAAACTTCCGCGGTCACACCCCCTTTAAGGATCATCACATCCAAAACAATTTCTTATAATTTGTAATAAAAAACAATAATTAAAATTCTTAAAAAAATTATTTCCTAATGTTTATTAAAATTTTCGCGGCACACCTGAGACCTACTCAAGGCACACAAATGTGCCGCGACTCACTGGTTGAAAATGTGCCTAGAGGTTGAATTGCGGATATTTTTCTGAAAACAGTGATGCCTGGAAATAGTTTGATAATAAGCAAGTACGGAGTAATTTATGGAGATTTTCTGTCGGTATCAAAAGATACATATTCTGGTATTTTTTAAAAACAACATATTTATAAATTTTAATTTGACTGTATTTGACTAAGGAGACCTTAAATGATTTATTACAAGGTGAAGATATTGAAATTCTTAAGGATTACTTGTTTAAAGAGACTGATGCTTCTGTCTTTGATGTTTCCCATGGTTACATTTTCATAATGCAAAATTTCCTTCAGAGTCGAATAAATATCGAAAGGTGTTGTTAACCGATCCTTGTTCAATCTAAAATTCTCATAGGCTATGGGAAATTTCTCTTTAAACCATGGCGGAAAAGCAAAAGAGAAAAATGGGAGCCTCTCTTCGAACTTTCCTTGTTGCGTTTCGCGAAAACTTGAAAACCTATGTAAAAGAAACATTTGACCTTAGAAATTCTAATTAATGTATCTCACCTCTTTCTTTTTGATGTTGATGAATATTACCTGTGTCCATGGTCACTCATCACAATTAAGAGTGTGTCATCAAGAAGTTTCTTATTTTCCAAATCTTTCAACATTTCCAATAGATCCCCATCCGCTGAACCCACTCTATTATAGTCATCGTGGCTCAATTCGCTGTGAAAAGTGAAAATAAATTTGGGCTTGGTTTTATACATTTCAAAATATTGCTTCACCCAATTCATAAGTACCTGCAAAATTTAAAGATAATACTTAGAAAATGCCAATTTTACATTACTTTTAACAAAGGAAAATTATTAAGAGGGCCAGTCATAAATTGTTTACACGATCACCATGTAATCCGGATACAGCAGTGAGACAACAAGTTATTCAGATGCCTTAGCAAACTAGGAAAATTGATGAGCGGGTTATGATGCATTTTCTATATTTAAGGATTACCAACGCCAAACTAGTATATCTAGTATATCTTTATATATAAAAATTCAGGCTCAGGATGCGTCTGGAAATGTTCTAAAAACTTTTGAACCACTTATCCGATTGAGCTCATATTCGCAACATATGTTCCTTAGGTGCAGAGTAAGGTTTACATGGCCCCAAAGTGAGGGGGAAAGGGGTAAAAATCATATTTCTTGGTTTATGTTTGTTTGTTTACTCAAGAGATGGCGCTAGAGTTTGTTTATATTTTTTTATATAGATCTTTCCCTTGAAACCGAAACTGGACTAACTGCGCAGAAGCAGGACAGCAAAAAAAACTTCCGTTTTCCTCCGGATGTGTAGTAGTGTTTGCACATTTCAAGGCAGTAAACGCAAGTTTTTTCCTGTCTTGCTTCTGCGCAGTTACTCCAGTTTCGGTTTCAATGCAAAGGTCTAGATAAAAATTCAGGGTGCGTCTGTAAATGTTCTTAAAACTTTTGAAACACTTATCCTTTTGAGCTCATACATGCACCAGATGTTCGTTCGGTTCAAAGTAAGGTTTACATGTGCCGATTGTGAGGTTGGCCCAAAGGGGAAAGGGTAAACATAATCTTTTGCTTGATCTGTCTGTCTGACAGGAGCCTACGATATGCGCGAATCAACACTGTATGTCATATCCTACAATGCAGAGCAAAGTTTCTGCAACAATAGGCCATAAAAAATTACTTTGGCTATGGTCATGGATGAAGATATACAGGATGGGAAACTCCATTGTTTAAAGCGTGATTTTTTTTTTCACTGGCGCTCTCTGGCCATTTGCGTGGGCATTACTCTCTGTCTAGCAGACGACTTTACTTTTCCGTATTGGCCTCGATGCCTCAGTGGTAGCGTGATCACCTCTGATCAACACCTCCTAGACAGAAGGCCTGATAAATGAAACATCATGCATTGTTAAATCATCATTAGTCGACCAAATTTATTATTATTGGTAGAAATGGAATTAACAATGGTCGACTAATGATGATGTAACATTGTATGAACTTTCCGTTATCAGGCCTTCTGTCTAGGTGGTGTTGCTCTGATACCCGTAGTAAAGCACTGTATAAAGAAAGTAAGGAAATTTCGTGCCAGGCAGCCATTTTGATGCCTATTTCGATACGATGATTGCCTCTTCTTTGCAGCAAATTCAAACTTCAGAGGCACATTCCTCTCTAACTTTTGTCAAAAAGGAATTGTTCAATCTGCAAGTCTGAATTTACTGCAAAAAAGAGGCAATCATCGTATCGAAGTAGGCATCAAAATGGCTGCCTGACACGAAATGTCCATATTGTCTTTATACAGTGCTTTAGCCCGTAGATGTGGCTTCGATCCCGGCCGAGGACGACGAGGATTTTTTCAGGGGGAAAATACTATTATATAAAAGAAAGAGCAAAAAATGTATACACTCACACATTCATTCATTAATTACGAAATCTCCAGAACTAAGAAGCCTACAAACTTGAAATTTGGCAGGTATATTTCTCTCGACTTCTAGGTGAGGGTGATAGAGGGATCAAATCTAAGCAACATTTACCTGTTTCTTTTTTTTCTCTGGGGCATTGTTTTTGAGATAAAAAATGTTGAAATCCTACCTGCAGGAAACAGTTATTTGGAATATGTGGAGACACTTAAAGACATTGGTATACGAGACACCATTGGGATCCGGTGAAGAGCTGGTGGCCGGAATCGCCATAGCTGCGGACCAGATTCGCGAAGAACCAGGAACTTTTGAACTTTTTACGTCAGTCCATGCGGCGACCTTGTGAAGCATGCATTCATGCTAGAGGGAGTGAATTAGAACACTTATTATTGATGAAAATAGGAAAGAAAATTCCACAGCCTGGGTTGGAACCAGGAACCTTTTGCTCATCGTGCAGACGCGCCAACCAATTGCGCCACTGTGGACATGGAAGAAAAAAAAAAGAAAAAAAATCCTCTTAAGACTTTCATTTATTAATCTAGAACACTTATTGTAAAACATTTGCATGTTTCATAAAAAACAAGTCACATTATTGTACTGTATGCAATGTGTTTTTTGTTCTTTTTATTACATGATTGACCATGATTTTGACGTGGTCGAGAATTACGGGTTGAGTGGCATATTACGTCTATGCGACGTCCAGCATTTTTTATCTCAAAATCAATACCCAGAGAAAAAAAATGAAAAAGGGAAATGTTGCTTAGATTTGATCCCTCTATCACCCTCCCATGTTAGTACACTATCCTATATACATAAATATGAAAAAAATATAATAATAATAATAATAATAATAATTATAATTATAAACTGGAGATTGTTTCCAAACACAGGTAATAATTTTTCGAATGAAAAATGGAAGGAAAAATTCTGCGATCTGAATTCGAACCAGGAAACTCGACTATCATGGCCGAGAACTCTACCAATTGGGCTATCGGAGACACCCGGCCAATCAAGCTGTCACAAGGTGTCTTAAAGACAATCAAGTTGTCACGGTTGAAAGCCCAATGGGAGGCGGGCTCCTGGCTCTCAGATCGAGAATTTCTCCTAACCAAACACCCTGTGAAAAGATTTAAGAAAAAACTATATTTATCTACGAGCGACGCCGGGTACTTCAGCTAGTATCTTTATATATAAAATTGAGGTTCAGGGTGCGTCTGTAAATGTTCTAAAAACTTTTGAACGACTTATCCAATTTAGCTCATATTCGCACCATATGTTCATTAAGTTCAGAGTAAGGTTTACATATCCCCAAAAAGACAGGGTGGGGGTAAATATAATATATCTTGGTTTATGTTTGTTTGTTTCCTCAAGAGATGGAGCCAAAAAAAAATTAGTTAAGGCATCGCTATCCAACTATAAAAGGGTTTTAGCATCAAAATGTTACGAGCAGTAGCAGCTCGTGACTATAATAAGTGGAGGGGAGCAAATACAAAATTCAGGTTCTTAGGCCTTTTCGTACAAAAGTTATAGCTTGATTTGTATTTGGAGCCTCGCGGCCCCTGCCGAGGCCTCAGAGGACTATATCAATTTTAGTATGCAATAGCTAAAATTTTAAGCAACACTTAAATATAAAAATAAATATAAAACATTTCAGGTCTCTGGACTTCTGGTTTTAAATTTCTAGCTTAATTTGAGATTGAGGCCACAAGGCCCTTGCCAAAAGACTTATGTAATTGTTAATATAGATTAGCTAAATTTTTAAATACCACGCCATAATTAAACAAAATTTCAGGGCCGTATGCCTTTCCGTTCAAATTGTATAGCTTCAATTGTATTTGAGGCCGCCAGGGGCCCCGCGGCCTATACCAGTCTCCTTGTATATTGTCTATAATTTTTAAGTAATGCACTGTAAAAATATAAAATTCAAGTTCTTAGGCCATTTTATTATTCAAATGTTAGAGTTTATTTGTGATTTGGGCTTCAAGGCCCCTGTGGAGACCTAAGAGCCTTATACCAATCTTTCGTGTATATAAGCTAAATTTTTTAGTAAACTATTATAAGTATACAAATTTTCAGATTTCTAAGCCTTTTCGTTCAAGCATTATAGCTCTGTTTGTGTTTAGGGCCCCTGCCAGGGCCCCAGAGGACTATATAAGTTTTAGTGTACAAGAGCTAAAATTTTAAGTAACACACCATAAATATTCAAGAAATCAGATTTCTGGACTTCCGGTTCAAAAATTATAGCTTGATTTGTGACTGGGGGCTCAGGGCCCCTGTCGAGACCCAAGAGCCTTATACCAGTTTTTAGTGTATAATACCTAAAATTTTAAGTAATTTTCTCTAAGTAAACAAAATTTCAGATTTCTAGATCTTTTCGCTTAAACGTTGTAGCTTTGCTCGTGTTTGGGGTCTGTGGGACTCTGCTGGGGCCTATATTACTGTTTTTGTATATTTGCAATATTTTTTCAGTACAATATTATGAATATACAAAATTTCAGTTTCCTAGGCGTTCAAATGGTAAAGCTTCAATTGTATTTGGTGTCTCGAGGCCCCTGGCGGGGTTCTAGAGGCTTATATAAGCTGCCTTCTATATTGGCTTTATTTTTTAGTACCAAATAAAAATATACAAAATGTCAGGTTTCTAGACCTTTCCGTTCAAAATTTATAACTTTATTTGTATTTGAGGCCTCGGGGTCTTCTGGCGGGCCCCAGAGGCCTACATTATACTTCTTGCATATTTGCTATATTTTTTTAGTACCACCCTATAAACATACAAAATTTTAGGTTCCTAGTCGTTCCGTTCAAATGTTATAGCTTTAATTGTATTTGGGGCCTCGGGACCTCCGGCTGGGCCCTAGAGGCTTATATCACTTTTCTTGTATATTGGTTTTATTTCTTTAGAACCGCACTACAAATTTACGAAATTTCAGGATTTTTGCCCTCTTTGTTCATAAGATAAAATAAGAACCATGAAATTCATACAAGTGGCCCCTCAGGGGCCCCGGGCCACCCTAGATGATTCGCTATATTTTTCTCACCGTCCTCTGTATAGGGCCTACGTGTGTAGAAAATTTCAAACCTCTAGATCAATCCTTTCAAAAGTTATGGCATCAAAATGTTACGAGCAGTAGCGGGAAGATTCGCTATACTTCAAATAGAGTTCTTTAAATTCTGACGTCAAACGGTCAAACTCATCCTGACAAATTGCTCAAACGCAATCAAAACTCCATAGACATGAAAGGAAGTCAGTTGGGTAAACCACAAAAACACATGGTTTGGTCCATCCTAGATGATTCGCTAAATTTTTCGCTCCGTCCTCTGTACAGGGCCTACGTGTGTAGAAAATTTGTAGCCTCTAGGTCAATCCTTTCAAAAGTTATGGCATGTGACATACATGTTACATATATCTGTACCGTCGTTAATAAGGTTTTAGATGATGCTAAAACCCTAAAAACATCAAAATTTCATCAAACAAACATACCGAGCAACGCCGGGCATATCACCTAGTTTTATATAAAAATCAATTTGAGATACATATAAAAATTTAGAATATTGAAATTTAAATCTGTAATTTTAAGAAATGACAAGCCTAAGTGTGTAATGTAAACTGGTAGAATGCTAAAGTTATTTTTTCCATATTTATTTACTCTAAACAGTAAAATAAGGAAAATATACCAGCTAATGAAAGGGGGAGGGGGAAATCTGCGTGCGCAGTCCCCCATTTTTGAAAAACTTAATTTCAATAAATATTGCCAATATACACTACTTTGCAATGCAATTGCCCCACCCACAAGGAGTTATTCGAATGAGCCAAATGCAGATATACAGCAAGAGATACATCTGAATATATCGGGTGTGCAAGAAATAACGTGAGGTGTTCAGAGCTCGCTGGGGGGAATTCTATTAGGCCAAATGCAGTACATATACTTAGTGGAACATGCAGTTTCGATTTCTGCAAAAAAAAAAAAAAAATAGTACCAAAAGTCGCCATAGGGGGCGCTTATTCCAAGAAAACAATGAATACATTTGCATAAGCGCGTTCCGTGTTGAGCAATCATGACAATAAAAGGCAAGGCTGAGGATTTCCCATCATTCACGAACGAATGGCCTGACGATGACGCTTACTCTGCCTGACCGGGCGTTATTAGTCAAGTTGTTTTATCAGAAGAGCGACAATGCAAGTGCTGCCCTTCGTGAATTACGGCGATTGAAAACGTTACGAAGAGGACCGATGAGCATAACTAACTTACGGAAAATGATTGAACGATTTGAATCTACCGGAACTCTAGGAGTACAACCAGGCCGGGGACGCAAACGAATCAGGCAGCAACACGTTGAAGAAGTTGTAACTGCTGTTGTGGAACAGGAGATGACTACTGTGCAGGGTACCAGCAGTGCACTCGCAATAGCGAGCCAAACAGATATCCCATATTCGACGGTGAGGAAAATATTGCATAAGATATTGACATTTTATCCCTATAAACTCACACCTGTTCAACAATTGCTTGCTGGAGATGAACGTACCCGAACTGACTTTTCGTTGAGATTTTTAGACGTATGGAAGTGGATGATGCATGGCCATGGCAAATTTTATGGAGTGATGAGGCACATTTTTATTTGAATGGTGATATCAATACCCACAACTGCATCAAATCCACAAGTGTGTCTGCCAACTCCTATGCATTCACCGAAACTAACAGTATGGTGCGGCTTTACTGCTTCTTTCATCAACGGCTCGTACTTTTTTGAAGAAATCCGTCCCCGTGGACCGGTGACTTGTTCCGTCAATTCTACCAGGTATTCCGATATGCTTGAGAATTTTGTGATACCACGATTGCAGGAAATGGTTGTCTGGATTCTACCATTCTTATGCAGGATGGTGCGCCACCGCACATCGGACGTCAGGTGCAGCAGATCTTGCGAGAACGTTTTTCAGACAACAGAATAATTAGTCGTGTATTTCCCATGGTATGGCCACCCAGGTCGCATGATCTCAACCCTTGTGATTTTTGGTTATGGGGATATTTGAAAAGCCTTGTGTATCAAGCACACGTTCCTGACCTCTCAACCTTAAAGGATCAAATAACGTTACATATCAGACTAATTAATGCAGATATGCTGCCGTAGAAAATGTCGTGTACCGCATGCAGCTATGGGAACAGCACACTGGTGGTCATATTGAAACACATTTGTAATTAAAAATAAATCATTGTTTATTGTTGTTACTAAAGTTGGTTTGTACGGTATTTGTTCATTTGACAATTAGGTATTCATTGTTTTCTTGAAATAAGCGCCCCCTTTGGCGATTTTTGGTACTTTTTTTGCAGAAATCGAAACTGCATGTTCCACTAAGTATGTACATCAAAATGTACTGCATTTGGCCTTATAGAATTCCCGCTAGCGAGCTCTGAACACCTCACGTTATTTCTTGCCCACCCGGTACTTTTATTATGTTATGGAGCCAAGACGTGCACTCGTTTGTACAGGGTGTCCCAATGGAAAGCGGCATCAGTAGGTTGTGGCACCACCTCTAGCGGCGATGCATTGTTCCAGCCGCAGGTATAGGTGATCATACAGGTGGCGAATGTCATCTTGGGGTACGTCTGCCCAGGCCTGGTGAAACTGCTTTGTCAGTTCGTGGAGATTCCTGGGTGATCGTAAACGACGTCCCACCATGTCCCACACGTTGGCGATAGGTCTGGGAACCTCGCGGGCTATGGCAGGCAATTGATATCATGCAGACATGCCATGCTCAAGTTTGCCGTGTGCGGTCTGGTGTTATCCTGCTGAAAGACTGCGCCGGGTATAGTGTGCAGAAAGGACAGTAATACGGGCTGCCGAATCTCTGTGACGTTCCATGCTGCTGTCAGGGTGCCTTGGATGGTGACTAAAGGCGTTCTGGTATCGTATCCGATGGCATCCCAGACTATGATCCCGGGTGTTGTTATACGATGGCGATATCGGATGCATTGTTCATTGCCACATTCCAATGGTCTGCGCCACACCCGTCCGCGTCTGTCGTCGGTGTCCAAACAAAAGCGGGATTCGTCGCTGAAGACCACCGGGCGCCATTCCATTCGCCAGCTCACTCGTTCACAACACCATTGCAGTCGTATCGCACGGTTCTCAGTGTCAAATGAATACAAAACAATGGACGCCTGGCAGGTATTGTCGCGGTGTGCAACCGGCCTGCTATTGTCGCTATTGACACTAGAGCAGTACGGGAATAGTGATTTTTTCGAGCAGTAGCCGCAGGGTGATGGTTGTGTCCATTAGCGCTGTTTGCAGTATCCGCCTATCAGTACGAGCTGACGTGCTTCTCCGGGCCCCAGAGCCTGGTCTTCTGGCATGTGTTCCTTCTTCTCGCCATTGCCTCCAACATCGGCCTACCGTTCGTGCGTCTCGCGACACATGAACAACAATCCGTCTGGTTGACCATCCAGCCTCAGAGAGGCCAATAATCCGACCTCGTTCAAAGTCCGTTAATTGCGTGAACGGTTGTCGTTGTCGTCGTCGCGGCAGTTGCTTCTTCCCTACTGCATGTAACGTCTCGCACCGGTGTCTCCTGATGAGCCTATACAGGCACCCGTACACCCTGTATCACACCAAATGGTCATGTCCCGTGAGCATGCATCTTATCTTTTACTGGTCGAAGGTAGACGAACCCCTCCACTATTTGCATGAGTTTATTTGACATTCCATAAAGGTACTTTTCGACTACAAAGTAGCCATCATCAATATGAATCTAACTTCAATGATGGCTACTTTGTAGCCGAAATATACATTTATGGAATGTCAAATAAACTCGTTGTGAAAATAGTGGAATCCGTCTCCTCCTCCTTCTCATCCTTAGGTAGTTTGTGCTTTTATATCAGGTCTTTTGGAACTGATTATGTCCGTATATTCACTGATTGGTTAGTTGATTTTATTTATTCTTTACAATTGTAATTTGCTATTGGTCTGTAAGGGCCACCTCTGGTTATAAAAATGTGGTTTTCCTCTATCATCTATTATCATCCTAATCATTCACAAGTGGGTCCCTGGCGTAGAATTAATCTTCTCGCAAATCTGACTTGTTCTTTTACTTAAAGCTAGGTGCGTCCTTCAGAGGACGGCTTCCTTAGCACACACCTAGCTGCGAGGTTATTCTCCCCTCTCCTCCCCTCTGGTTCTGAACAATTCTCTCTTAAGAATATGATGGCTTCGTCGAAATTAACGACGCTGAAGTCGGCAAAAGATCTTTGCTAGTGCCTGACGGTAAAAGTGTGTCCTGCGAAAGGGCCTACAGGGAAGCCTGTTTCGATCCTAGGTTTGCTGCATTTGATCTAGTATTTAATGAAATGCTAGAATCTCTCAGAAATGACATAAACGCCAAGTAAAATGCACTGGAAGCGAAGGTCGACTCCTTACGAACAAGTTTTGACTAGAAATTCAATGGAATCAACACGGAAATTCAAAACTCTCTTATAGACGTCATTAACAAGATAAGTTATTTTAGAAAAGCCTTTGAGAAATGTTCCGGGACTCAAAGGCGGGAAACTCTATGGAAGAAAATAAGGTAAGAGAAAATTTTCAACCTATCTCGCTTGCTAACAAAGTGCATGGGACTGGAGTCCATGGAAATAAGTGATGATCGTGACTGTTTGACAAACGGTGGCATTAAAAAGAAGCCATTCCGACGAAAGTGATGGAGAAGTGGAAGACAGTGCCTGGCCAGTTGTTTGTAGCAAAAAACCCAGAAGGGAGACGAGGATGGAAAATTCCCAGATTAAGGTAAGTGAAATGAGAGCTATTTACATTCCCCCTATTATCGTTAGACATCACGGGAAACCGATTAAGGAAGTGCTAAATAAGATAAAAAAATCACGTAACGTTAGATAAGATTACTGCACATACCGGATGAGTTTATGCTACACACACATAAAACCCTCGTGTCAGGAATCAAAATGAATGGTGTGCTTAAAATCCAGCATCATCAGCTTAAGTATGAGAAATTGTTAAAATACGTTGTCCGTAATGTAGATATAACCTATCTCATGGAAGATTTTTGCGCAGACCTTAGAAACGCTAACTACTTCTCCGATAAGGCAGTTAGACTTAAAAATGCCTTAGTGGTGCAGTTGAGATGCCAATGGTGCAGTTGAGTCCTCTTACAAAACACTGAGCACAAAAAATCTTTCCTAAATTTAATGCGCATTGGTCCACTTGCTGTAACAGTTGAATTGTTTAGGGGCAACAAGAAGCCCTTACGATGTTACAATTGTTTACGTTTTCGGGACGTGTCCCAGGGCTGCACCGAGTCGCCGCGTTGCAACAAGTGCGCGGGCGACCACCAATCAAGGGACTGAACCAATATAAAAGACCCTCCTAAATGTATTCGATGTGGCCAGCACACATCGGGTTATACTAACAAGGGAATCCGTGAGCAAGAAATAACGTGAAATAAATTGAAATACCGGGTGGGCAAGAAATAACGTGAGGTGTTCAGAGCTCGCTAGCGGGAATTCTATTAGGCCAAATGCAGTACATTTTGGTGTATATACTTAGTGGAACATGCAGTTTCGATTTCTGCAAAAAAGTACCAAAAATCGCCATAGGGGGCGCTTATTTCAAGAAAACAATGAATACCTAATTGTCAAATGAACAAATACCGTACAAACCAACTTTGATAACAACAATAAACAATGTTTTATTTTTAATTACAAATGTGTTTCAATATGACTACCAGTGTGCTGTTCCCATAGCTGCATGCGGTACACGACATTTTCTACGGCAGAATATCTGCATTAATTAGTCTGATATGTAACGTTATTTGATCCTTTAAGGTTGAGAGGTCAGGAACATGTGCTTGATACACAAGGCTTTTCAAATATCCCCATAACCAAAAATCACAAGGGTTGAGATCAGGCGACCTGGGTGGCCATACCATGGGAAATACACGACTAATTATTCTGTTGTCTGAAAAACGTTCTCGCAAGATCTGCTGCACCTGACGTCCGATGTGCGGTGGCGCACCATCCTGCATAAAAATGGTAGAATCCAGACAACCATTTTCCTGCAATCGTGGTATCACAAAATTCTCAAGCATATCGGCATACCTGGCAGAATTGACGGAACAAGTCACCGGTCCACGGGGACAGATTTCTTCAAAAAAGTACGAGCCGATGATGAAAGAAGCAGTAAAGCCGCACCATACTGTTAGTTTCGGTGAATGCATAGGAGTTGGCAGACACACTTGTGGATTTGATGCAGCCCAAATACGGCAGTTGTGGGTATTGATATCACCATTCAAATAAAAATGTGCCTCATCACTCCATAAAATTTGCCATGGCCATGCATCATCCACTTCCATACGTGCTAAAAATCTCAACGAAAAGTCAGTTCGGGTACGTTCATCTCCAGGAAGCAATTGTTGAACAGGTGTGAGTTTCTAGGGATAAAATGTCAATATCTTATGCAATATTTTCCTCGCCGTCGAATATGGGATATCTGTTTGGCTTGCTATTGCGTGTGCACTGCTGGTACCCTGCACAGTAGTCATCTTCTGTTCCACAACAGCAGTTACAACTTCTTCAACGTGTTGCTGCCTGATTCGTTTGCGTCCCCGACCTGGTTGCACTCCTAGAGTTCCGGCAGATTCAAATCGTTCAATCATGTTCTGTAAGTTAGTTATGCTCATCGGTCCTCTTCGTAACGTTTTCAATCGCCGGAATTCACGAAGGCCAGCACTTGCATTGTCGCTCTTCTGATAAAACAACTTGACTAATAACGCCCGGTCAGGCAGAGTAAGCGTCATCGTCAGGCCATTCGTTCGTGAATGATGGGAAATCCTCAGCCTTGCCTTTTATTGTCATGATTGCTCAACACGGAACGCGCTAATGCAAATGTATTCATTGTTTACATGAAATAAGCGCACCCTATGGCGACTTTTGGTACTATTTTTTTTTGCAGAAATCGAAACTGCATGTTCCACTAAGTATATGTACTGCATTTGGCCTAATAGAATTCCCGCTAGCGAGCTCTGAACACCTCACGTTATTTCTTGCCCACCCGGTATATTACTCATCTGAAGCTACTATAGATGCTTGCAAAATAAGAGAGAGCGAAATTGTGTTTCTTTCAAAATAAACCGCGAAAAAGAAAAAATTTCAGCTTACAAAGCCATACAAGGACTCCATTGGTAAAGCGGTTATGCTATGTGGGGTTCCCTTGTAAGTGTCCCAAATACCCACAACTTAAAAGGAATAGGACTTCAAAAGTAGCTGAAGGAAGAACTTTTGCTTCAGTTGCCTCTGCTTCTATTGGTAAGGGAGTCGCTGACAACGACCAATTGGCTAACATTCAAAGGAATCTGGATCACCTAATGAATATGTTAAAGGATATGACAAAGTGTTGCTGCAAGGATAGTGACCACTCAAACTGAGACAAGGAAATAATCATGGATAGACATCCCTACAAAGTTTTAAATCTAGGTAAGCTACGTTGCACTATATGGAATGCGAGGGGGATCCCTCGCAAGCGTTTCGAATTTTATGATTTCCTTACAAGCTGGAACATCGATGTTGCCTTTTTGTGCGAAACACATCTCAAACAGAGTAAGGTTTTCAATCTACCAGGGTTCTATAATTACCGAAAAGATAGGCCTCCTAAAAAAGTTTCAGATCCAGCCTCTGGTGGGGTAGCTATTATTGTAAAAAGAGGTATTAATCACACTAAGATTGTCACACCTAACCTTGTCAATATGGAAGCAGTTTCCATTGTCATAAAAGATGCTGATGTAGGAGACGTCAAGTTTACTTCCCTGTATATCCCACGCAGGCACAAATTAGACCCTCGCGACTTAGATGAACTACTGTCTGGGCCCAGTGGTTGTGGCGGGTGATTTGAATGCGAAACACCCACACTTGAACTCCAAATGCACTAATCAAAGTGACTTGGTACTTTATAGGTACATGGTAGATCAGATCGACAATTCCGTTATTGGCCCTCTTGAAGATTCATACTACTGTGATCACTCACCCGCTAGTGACGTGCTCGACATTGCTGTTCTCAAGGGGTTTTATAAACCCTATAATATTTTTACAGTAAATGCCTTATAATCTGATCACTTACCAGTTGCACTAAATTTTGAGGGGATAAATATCGATCTGAGAATAAATCTTCGTTATAAGCAGGACTGGAAATTTTTTAGAGAACTTACGAACGACAGTAACATTCCCTATCAGGATCCCGTCACCAGTAGTGACATTGTCGAAACTATCAAAAACATCACTCAATCCATCAAGATGGCTACAAATGCTAGTGCTATTCCGGTGGATTGCAATCGGCCAGACTATCTGGAACTTGCCCCCCCCCCCCTCAGGCAACTCATCCACGAAAAAAACACCTTCAGAAGAATTTGGCAGCGTACCAGGTTTCTCCACTTGAAGACGAAGTACAACAGGCTATCCCGCAATTATTAAGGAATCAAAGATGGAACGACAAAATTAAAAGTCTCTCCGTCCAGGATAACTCTCTCCGGAGTACGGTCAGGGCCCTTAAAAGAAACAGGACTATTGTTCTCCCTCCTCTGCTTATGGAGGGTGGCGATTTTCTTAGCAATGACCAGGACAAAGCACAAATTATCGCCGATTCACTGAAGAGCCAATTCTCTACGCCCAAAGAGGATGGTCTGGTCAATATTGCTCGTGAGGTCAAAGACGTGTGTGACATGTATGGCCACACCCATCACGCTCTTACCTCTCCTGATGTCATTGGCACTTTTGAGATATTGGACATCATAAAGCGCCTAAAAAGTATAAAGGCAGCAGGCATCGACACCATTACCAACAGTGCTCTCAAGAATTTGCCTCCCAGTGTTATCTGCATCATCACCAAGGTGCCAAGCTGCCAAGCTGCCATCATCTTAGCAGCCATTTCACTAGTGCCTGGAAGGACTGTCGTCATCACCATTCCTAAACCTATAACCTGCTCTTCCCACAAGTTACAGGCCCATTAGCTTGTTGCCCATGCTTTCCAAGGTCTTTGAGCGCACTATACTCAAGAGGTTCAACGACTACTGCGAGGCAAACCTCATTCGTAGTGAGCAATTTGGCTTCCGTCCAGGCCACTCTTGCCAACTTCAGTTATGGAGGCTTGTTGCTGATTTAAACGGTCCTCTCAACCTCTCTATGCTTGGTGATCTCGTTTTTTTCGATGTCCAAAAGTCCTTTAACCAAGTCTGGCATGATGGACTCATTTCAAAATGATTACCTACGGGTTCCCTGACGACCTAATTGCTCTGGTTCGCTCCTTCCTCTCAAAGAGTACTTTTCGTGTTAAGGATGGGGACTCCTTGTCTGAATCCTGCGATGTTAATGCTGGTGTACGCCAAGGCTTTGTCTTGGGACCAGCCTTATTCAACTTCTTTATCCATGGCTTTCCCAAGTTTGCAGTGTGTAATCTTTAATTGTTTGCTGACGACGGGTCCATCATGACCTGGACACGAAACCCAGCACATGGCATCACTCGACTCTAAAAAGCTTTTTACATCAGTGCGAGAGCTGGTTCACTAAGTGGCGATTATAACTGAATGTCAAAAAGTGCACAGTCATGTTTATCACTCGAAAACGCAAAAACCCTCCAAAGCCTCTCTTCTTATTTGGCAAGAAACTTGAATGGGTAAAAAGCTATAAATATCTGGAACGACCAAGTCCAATACGCGCTCAACAAAGCAAAGAAAGCGAAGTTCAGTTTTATGCACTTCTGGGGCGAAACAGGGCTCTTGATGTGGATAACTTACTCTTGATATACAAGGTTGTGATTCACACTATTTTACTCCATGGAATGTCTGCTTGGGCTTCTATTTGCAAATCTAGGTGGAAGGATCTCCAGACCTTCCAAAATGTTGCTCTCCGATCCATTGCCCAACTTGACAGAAGAGTTGCCAACAACCACTCTATCTATGACGATTTGGGGATGGCCCACGTAGGCACCTTTGTCCAGACACTTATGAAGAACATGCAACCCAAGATGGAGAATCATGAAAATACTCTGGTTTCCGGTATTCTGGACCATCCACTCGTTGTTAAGGGTCCCCTCAGGTTTCGAAGAACCCGTCATATCCTGGACGTCTGCTTTGATGACTATAACAAGGCCGTCTTCCCCAACTATTGCATTTTTTAGATCCTGCTGATTTTTGTGGACTCTATTCGTCAATCTACAATCTGACTCTCGTCTCTTCTGAGAAATTCTTTTCTGAAGGACTAAAGAGGTTCATCAGGCTTCTCTCCCAGTTCTGTGTACCTCCTCTGGTTTATTCCTTCGGCGATCGTGCAAAGTGAGCTTTGCTCCTGGACCACTCGCATCTTTTTTTTCACTTCCCTGTTCGATTGTCGATTGTCTTTTAAGTCTAGAAAGCGGGTTCGACCCCGGCCGAGGACGATAAGGATTTTTGCAGGGGGGAAATCCTGAGATTACGCACTTCCTTCGGAAGGGAAGTAAAGCCGTTGGTCCCGTGTAGTCGTTTGCCGGCTGCACGTTAAAGAACCCTTGCAAGGCAAAATTTGCGGCCCCTATAATGCCGTCCTGAAATGACCATAACCGTTCAAAAGGACGTTGATACCAAACAAACCAATCCATCTTTTAAGTCACACACTGATGACGTGAGCTTAGTTCACGAAATGAACATCTGAGTCTATATTAAGTATTTTTTGTTGATTTGTGGTTTGTGTTGATTTTATTTTCTTTATTCCAGTGTCCACAGTGTCTTGACGGTGTTTTGTAAAGCTTGAATGCGGTCACCTACTTCTTTACCGTACTGCACAATAATGCAACAGCTCCACAGGCGCTTGATAGTACTACTTTGCAGTGGTCCCTTCCATGTTTAATTTTCAGCCAGAAACCTTGCTCTAATTTGGTAAATATACAAGTTTTTCTTTGAAAACCCGACTTCTATTTCTCCATCGACTTTCTGTTCTAACAGAATTGTAACATTATAAAGGTTTTCTTTTAATAGGTGGCTCAAGGTCACACGCTTCACCTACTAAACACACACCTACTTCTCAGTCGTAACTAGACATTTATTTGTTTTAGAGTGTTTTATTAGAGTGTTATATTGTTATACAGGGTGTAAATGGACGACGTTTCACAAATTTAAGGATATGTAGAGATGAAACTCTGAGCAAAAAAGTCTAGTCGCGTTTTTCGATCTGAGGCTCCGTTAAAAAGTTATAGCGCTAAGTTAAAAATTGCTCAGCGTCTGTACCAAGATAGATTTCCGGAAGTGACGTCACGAAACTGTAAAGCGTTATAACTTTTTAACGGTGCCTCAGACGAAAAATCCGACTAGACTTTTTTGCTCAGAATTTCACCCTCTACCTGCCTTTTCATTTGGGCACGACCTTTTAGAATCACCCTGGCCGATACCGATACCAATATTCCTTAGCGATACCGAACTTTAAAGCACTATAACTTTTTAACGGAGCCACAGATCGAAAAACGCAACTAGACTTTTTTGCTCAGAGTTTCATCCTCTACATATCCTTAAATTTGTGAAACGTCGTCCATTTACACCCTGTATAGTATTGTTATAGTACATTCAGTGCTGATATCAGAAATTAGATTAATAGTGGTTTCAATCTCGATAATAGTCTCTTAAAAGATGAACGTGACTATGGATACGCGGGAAATCGCATGACCTTGATCAACATATTTAAAAGTATATCACTATTGTGTGCTTAATAGGCAATGCCCATTACCTTATGGGGAGGAAAAGATAGGATCGCACATAACACGATTCCCCTCCACACTTCTGGGATAACTAATTAATTCTCATACGTTTTATATTTAAACATACAATTTTAAGAGTTTACCTTATGTCTTGGCTTGCTTCCTAAACAATATTTTTTATGATGAGAATATTGCTGTTCGGCAGCAATATAAAATGTTCTCATATAATGGTCTGTTGGTTGTAAACCAAAACCCCTC
This sequence comes from Rhysida immarginata, assembly GCA_023313115.1. NCBI lineage: Eukaryota > Metazoa > Arthropoda > Chilopoda > Scolopendromorpha > Scolopendridae > Rhysida > Rhysida immarginata. The sequence goes on from JAHWFO010049592.1 coordinate 48,388, forward strand.
AAACGATAAGTGAATGTTCCTATGCCGGGGGCATCCTCTGCATAGCCTGTCACATAACCTGTAGAAGCGTAATCGTTCCAAACAAAAGGGTAAATATTCACATGTTGTGCTTCTGAATTCTTTCTTTTCTTTGTCTCAGGTAATTCTAGTTCAGTTTTTCCTGTAAATATCGGAATTAATGCCTGTGGGGTTCCATCTCCAACAATGTTATAGCCTTCCAAAACGACTGCATCTAAATGTTGCGTCAAGTACTCGTATGTTTTTGGTAATTTACGAATGAATGTCAGTCGTGATAATGAATCGAATCCCCAAATCAAAACGTTCAGCTTCATTGACTTCGGAGATAGGTATTGCCATCCTGTTCTTTCATGGATAGCCTTGTTATAATGAATTCCAGCCATGATATTTTTCCATTGATAACTTTGGTTATTTGTACACTTCACATGAAAAAAATCCGCTGCTAACTGCACAGCCTTTGAATGAGGACTTTCCACACGAACACTTTCTACTGTACGTAAATCGGTATCACGTCGTAAAAAAGTATATTCACAATTCACGTCTCCGTGTTTCAAAATAGTTTCGTTGCATATATTTGCCATGCCCTTTTCTAAGCAAAGCCAATCAGGTTCTACTTTACAGGGTATTGGAGAGCTGTTTGTAAAATGTTTAGAAATAATAGGCTCCCATAATTTTAATTCCTGGCGCTTACAAATTATTTCAGAATTATTTAAAGATTTCCGCACGTTAGGAAAAAAATTAATTTTTCTGGAAATTGAGGAAGAGCCCATTAAGTTCGTATTCAGGCAAATTAATATGAGCAGAACAAAAACGTTGATAACAATAAAGAAGCGTTTTTTTCGATTGGTCATTTTGGAGCAAAGCATCTGGAAAAAAAATAAAACTTTGTTATTGTTTGTATATTTTGAAAATATTTTTTACAATAAAAGGCTTTAAAGACTTATATTTCTTTAAAATAGATCGAATAAACACCGTACAGAGTAATTTTATATGAATGAAACTAGATAAAGTACCTATTACAGAACAAAGTATAAGTTATCAATGAATTTACAAAGAATTCAGATGATAAATCAGAAGGCAAATCTCCAGGCGATAGTCTTAATTCTTTTTCCCACGTTCACATTAATTCGCAATCGAACAAATAAAGTTGGATTTTCACATACCTCCACAGGAAGTAATTTTAGCTTACCTGGATGGCCAACTATGTAATATGAGGGTGGATCAAATGACGAGACTTTTTTAAATTTTTTATTTGCTGTTATGATATAATCAAGTACGAGGAGATATCAAAAAGTAACACCACAAAACATACGGAAAAACAACTAAGTGCAGCTGAAACTACACGTGTCTATCTACTTTTCCACAGAGATACTCTGACGGTTTAAGCATTTATACCAACGCTGCACCAGTTTGAAAATTCCGCGCTAATAGAACTGTGTCGCCAGTGAATACAGCCACTGGCGCATGGCAGATATGAGTTTCTCTTTAGTCTCAAACCTCTGAACACTTAGAAATCTCTTCAAGGGACCGAGGACGTGGTAGTCCGAGGGCAGTAAGTCTGGACTGTAAGCTGGGTGGTTCAGAACCTCCCAACCGAAACGGACCAATTTTGCTCTGACGAATTGACCTATGCGGGCGTGCTTTGTCATGAATAAGTCGAACATCGTTTCCTCTTTCTGGTCGCTTATTCGGAATAGCACGCCGCAGTTAGTTTGGTCAACGTTTCACAGTAGGCAGTGGCGTTGACCTACGAGGCAGGAACTCTGTGAGTAGGATGCCCTGCATATCCCAAAAAACTGTTTGCTTATTCTTCCGAGCTGAAAAAGAAACTTTAAATTTTTTGCGAACCAAAGAATGTGGATATTTCCACATTATGCTTCCAGTTTTAGGCTCAGGTGCAAAGTGCAAGACCCAGGGCTCATCTCCTGTGACAGTGCCATTCAGAAACCATTTCCTATTGGTTGTAGACTGTACGCCATTCTGTTGCCGATCTGTTCTCGTGTCAAACTATTTGGAATCTAACGCGAACAGACTTTGCGGTATCCAAACTTCTCATGCACCATATCCGATAAAGATCCATAGACTGTATCACGTTTCACTCGCTTTTTTCAAAGAACGGATATTTATATGAGAAAAGGACGAGACACAAAAACCCTGGAATACAATAAATAATTGTTATTAAATAAAAATGAAAGATAAATAATAATAATTATTATTATTTTTATTTAATAACTATTATTCACTTCTTTAAAAGAAATACGACGGTTTTCTCTGATAGTGTTGTGAATGTTCTCGATAATGACTTGTGTTGACGCTGATGCAGGCCACCCTGAATGCTGTTTATTAGCAAGGCTAAATCTTCTTTCCCGAAACATTTTACACCAGTTGCACACATTGGAATAGTCCAGACAGTCTCACCGTAAACTTCTATTCCCCAGGAATTTCAGAGGGTATTTTACCTTTTTCGAAAATAAACTTTATAACAGTTAGCTGTTCTTTCACTGAAGACCGTATGATAGTGGTGGACATTGTTAAAACGACTGGTAGTACGTAGCGCGCGTTCGTAGCAACAGTTCTTGTTATGTAATATCTGTGCATATACTCAGCCTTTTTTTGGCTATGTTAACTTTTACACACGAATATATTAAATGGCATACTTCGGCAATCTCCTCGTACATATTATTCTACATAATCTCCTGCTTTGGAAGCACATTACCCCAGCGTTTTGGTAGGCTTTTGCTGCGTCATTCCCGCTCATTATGAAATCGTTAGCTAACCTAATCTAACGTAATGCTTGTTTGAGTGGCTCAAAGAAATGAAAATTGAGAGGCGTAGGGATGGTGATCAAGTACTATCTAACTCATTTCGTCCTATTTTGTGCGCGTGAGAGCTGCAGTAAGGGGCCGGGTATTGTCGTGCAGAACAAGATCGTTGCGAATCGCTAAGACACGTCTTTTGCAACGATAAGCTAGCCTAGACTCACTCAATAGGACGCAATAATACGCCGCATTGATGGTCGCCCTCAAGCAGCTGAAGAATAGCAAAAATATTAGACTCCGTAATGCTCATTCCTGGATGGCGATCACGGCTCTTGTTTTCTACCCGTTCACGATCTTTCTTGAACTCCTTATGCCAGGCAAACACACGAGCCTTTGACAGTGTTCGGTCTCCGAACTATCAATCTCCACAAAATTTCCACCGGTTTGACGCCTTAAGAAGTGAGAAATACTTACTTACTTACTTTTCAAACGCGCTTATCCGTTAGGGTCGCGGGGGCAGCTGCCCTAGGGAGGATCTCCAGCAATCGCGATCTTCCGCCATCAGGTGCATGTACTCACTGGTAACACCCAATCGACTCGAACCCAAATACTACATGAAGTCTAGCCACCTGGCTTGAAAATTAACAACTGCCTAGGAAGACCGGTTTGCGGCATCCGTATCACGTGACCATACCAGCGCAACTGAGATCTCTCAATGCGGAGAAGTAGCGGCTCAACACCTAAAGATTTCCTTATTGTGCTGCTGTGCACTCTATCTAGTGGGTTAACACCTGCCAAACTACTCAGAAATCTCATTTCGGCCACTTGTACCCGCGATCGCACGCTTTCGGTCATTATCAGAGACTCATGACCATAGGTGAGAATGGGGACAAAGATAGATTTGAAGACGGAGAGCTTGGCTTTATTTCCCAGCTCGCGTTTCGTTACCACAGATCGCGCATCGTTACCACATATCGCCACAATTCACAAATGACACAGCTTGCTGCACTGATCCTAGCATCCAATTCTTTTTTCTGCCGCCCATCGCTCGTGAATGCAATCCGAGATACTTGAACTTCTCCACCTGTCACAATGGGGCTCCCCTAACATGGAGAACGCAGTGTTGAAAGGACCAGAACATCAGTCTTAGCCAGATTGATCTCCATCCCAGCTTCTTCACATTTGGCTGCAAACCGGTCTAGTGCATGCTGAAGGTTATTGCGAGAAGGCCCAAGGAGGACAAGGTCGGCAGCAAAGAGCAACCTCTCCACCAAGCAGCCGCCCACACAAACACGCTCATCGCCTCGGCTGCCGCTGTCTATCCAGTCCATGAAGATGATGAACAAGAGAGGTCAGTACGCATCCTTGGCGGAGTCCAACACCCAAGGTGAACGGTCTTGACTTAATGCCATTTATCCGTACGCACACCTCAGAGCTTTCGTACAGAGACATGATAGCAACCAGTAATTGCCCATCCACTCCACACTCTTGCAATACTTGCCAGAGCTTCTCTCGAGGAACTCTGTCATATGCTTTTTTGAGGTCCACAAAGTAACCGTAGACATCTTTTGCATATTGCCAGGATTTCTCAAAATTTTTACTTTAGAGCAAAGATGCAGTCAGGTGATTCGGCCAGGTCGGAAACCGCACTGCTCCCCCGACAGTTTGGAGTCGACTATTTCCCGAGTTCTCTTCTCCAGACACTTAGCGTACACTTTCCCAGGAATGCTGAGCAAAGAGATGCGTTGATAGTTGTTGCAATCTTTGATCTCCTTTTTGAAGATAGGGGCCAAATCTGTCATTGCTTAGGGGCCCAGCCTGATATCCAAGCAATCTGACACACAAGAGTCAGCCACAGGATGCCATCCTGATTTAAGGCCATTAAACATCTCGGACCGGATTTCCTCATCACCTGCAGCACTGCCAGTCTCCAGGGACTTAATTGCCCATCTGACTTCTGCTTCGGTGATACGACCTTGAATATTCTCCGCTCCAAGGTGCACCTCATGTGCCTCAGTTGTTGCTGTCACCGGATTAAGAAGAGATGCAAAGTATTCCTTCCACCTATGCTATACGCTCTCTTCCGTTTTCAGAAGCCTCCCATGTGAACTCTTAATAGTTTGTGATGAAAGAGACTTCTTTCCACGGAGGCGGCGCACGGTCTGCCAGAATACTTTGTTTGCCGAATTATAGTCTGCCTCCAATTCTTCCCCAAACTTCTCCCAGACCTTCCCCGTGTATTGAAGTGGCCTACCAGGATGACAGAATCTGCACTCCCTCTCCTGCTAAGAGCAGCATCAACTTCATCTAAAAAGAGTAGGTACTCTGAGACTGCATTCGAAGCATATGCAACGAATGGAGATAGAGACCGTTTCCCTATCTGAATCCTCCAACGACAGTCTTCCCCCTAAGGGGGTCCAATCTGCAACATAATCTGCCAGCCGGGGACCTGTATGTATTCCCACTCCCCCCTGGGCAGTCATGTTAGGGTCGACACCTGAGTAGAAGAGCTTCCACTCTCTTTCTAATTTCACAGTTCCAGAACTCGGACGTTTCGTAGAGGTAATTACTAAGATATCCAGTCGATATCGTTTGGCTTCCTCCACTAACTCTGATTCCTTTCCTGTCATGGAGAATGCATTCCAAGTGCCGATTGACAGCACCCGATCCCGTTATCGCTTTACCTGTTTCTCCTCCTAGGCAAAGGCAAGCGCTGTCCCCGACTGTTTCCCCAAGCGCATAGCGAATACACTGGTGGGGCATCTCGGAGGCATTGCTCGAGACAACAGCCGGGAGACTGTCGACTATTTATCGAACGAGAGCCTCTGCCCAACTCCCGAACGTAGGTGACTTTAACCTCTGCCACACCCGATGCAGTATGAATTCTCTCATTTGTCGACATCATGAGATATATGTTTGTTTGGATACTCTTCGCCTCACTTCTCAACTATGACCTTTCTGGTAAGAGTGACCCTAAAGTAGCAGTGCTACAACCAGCATAGCTCACAGAATCCCTGAAGCACCCAAACCCCTGACCCACGGTAAGGGGGAATCCACTCAGGAGTATGGGTGAGAAATATGATTATAATATGTTGCGCATTCGAAGGTTGAACTTCTTGCTCAGACATCGTGAGTGATACCGCTGACATAGTCTGACGTTGCCTACAGTCCGTTCCATCAACGTCTGAGATCCCCAGCCAATTATTCTAGACGCAGTCGCTAGTTCCACTCAGAATTACGCACGCAGAATAGAATGTCCTGCTTACATTAGATCCACTCTCGTGCCAGGCCATTGAGTGTGCCACGGCCATCTAGCGAAAGTTCATTCAGTAATCATTGAACGGCATTTCGATAAAGGGGTAGTGTATCACCTTTTCTGGAGCTGCCAGTCTCTCGTGTCTTCATCTCATTGCCAGATTAAGAACCGCTCCAGCATATCACAGTAATTTACTCCAGTTTCGATTGGCTCCATTAAAAATATTGGACCGAAAACTTTCAATTGCGTTCTAATATGATTTTGAGAGTATCTCATTCACTTATACCTTCTTACACGTTGTTCTCTAATAAATTATTACGTTGTGTCACGGAGACGAACGCAGATGCGCAGTGGAAAGCAAATAAAGGAATCCGGACACAGAATTATATGGGAACTTAAATTAATATTATAAAATTTTTTAAACAATCTGATACTGATCGAACTCACTGTCACGTGAGTAACCAAAGTTGTGTAAAAGTAAATAAAATAAAATTTTAAAATTAACAAATCAGTATTCTAAAGAACTGTTTGTTCTTTACTACTTAAACATTACTTAATAATGAGATGAAATTTAATTTCCTTTTAAACCAATAATATATTTCTAACAAATTACGAGACAAAATAATACGAAATATTACGGTCTTTGAACCCCAAGTACTACAATAACTATTGCTCTCTTTATAAATAATTATTGCTATAGTCTTTCTTCAAATTTTTAAATTACTCTGATAGTAATTTTTCTTGCTTGAAGCACAAATAATTATTGCTGAACGAAGCCGCGCAGTACACACTAACTTATAACCGTCGACGCTAGGCGTTTATAATCGGTTAGATCCTCTCCCTGAGGTTGGAAAGAAAGAAGTATTAGAACTACCACCAAAAATAGGCCTTCATTACTTGCAATTTAAATAATAACCTTCCAACTATGCGCAATAACTATATTATCTATTATAAAAATGCGCTATTGCCATTAGATTAAGCTTAAGTTTCTAAATACATTACAGCAAAATTACGCGCCTTAAGGAGACAGTGAGCGTAGGAAAGAGGTACGCATCAGGGAAATTATTTAAGTGGCTCATACCTGGTATTGGGTAAACAGCTCCTAATCCTTCGGTTATCAGGGCTGAAAGGGTCCACGGTGCCACCACCAAATTACTTTCGCTGAGTTGGTCGGCTGCTATCCTTTCGATGTTCACATTGCTCTGGAGCTCCTGTAGAGAAATCCCGTTGACGAGAACCAGTCGCTTGAAGACTAAAGTTGCTTCTAAAGTCCGGTAGCTTGTGTGACAAATCAACACACTGAATTCTACCTTATTACACTTTTTGCCAAACTTTCAAGATTTGCACCGACATGCACCCACATAGGTGTATTTACACTTTCTTGCACACTTTTGACAAACGTTCATGATTTCACTGAAAGTCACCCAAATGGGTGGATTTACACTTTCGTGCACACTTTTGGCCAAACTTTTAAGATTTGCACCGACATGCACCCACATAGGTGGATTTACACTTTCATGCACACTTTTGGCAAACGTTGATGATTTCACTGAAAGTCAACCAAAATGGGTGGATTTACACTTTCGTGCACACTTTTTGCGAAACGTTCTACCTGAATTCTGCCTGGTTCCTTTACCTTGCTATTCCTGTAGCAAACGGGACGATTCTCCGCTGTTCCACCATTCTTGGAGTCCAGTCTTCCAGCCGTTGGCAACGGGAATATCTCACTTGCTGTAACAGTGGATAAATTTAAACATGAATTGCTGCGTGCTGTCGCCTCACTGCTTATCACTTCAATCTCTTCAGCAATGTTATTTTCATCTTTCCATGAAGTTTTGTTCTTTTCAATTACGTGGGAACGAAGAGCCTTATTTCCTGCGTCCTCTGTATTCAATTTCCCGCTCACTTCTCTCTCGTTTGATTTTCAAAGTTTTACCAATTTTCCTTTCGCGCACTTGCGCGCCACGTCCCTGCTTTTAAGATAGCAAAACTTTTTAGTCATCTTTAGATAGCAAAACTTGCTCAATTCTATTACTAGAAGGCAATACTCTATCTTTTCCAATTCCGCTGCTTTCCTGTCGTCTGCTATGGCTGGACACCGAGCTCGGTGATACGGTGTGCTAAACATGTAAAATTGTTAATTTAGAAGTATCCTGTAATCTTTAGGGACAAAGCCTAACGTTATAAATTATAAAAAGTATTATTAATCATACACTACTGTTTATAAAAATCGCAACACCCTGATGGAATAGCCCAATCTGCATTAAATTTGGAGCATTTGCATATCATGGGTCAGAAAAGAAACCATCAGATTTTCAGGTCAATACAATGCGTTTTATTGTCACATTAGTATCGGGTGAAACCACCGTGGGATGCAATTACAGCCTCTAAACGTCGTGGCATTGAGTCAAACAAGCTCTGAATAAGGGCCTGGGGAATGTCCTGCCATGCTCTGTCTACACGGGTATACAGTTCATCCACAGTTGCTGCTGCAGGAGTCTGACGAGCCAATCGATGAGCAACCCTGTCCCACACATGTTCGATTGGGGACATGTCTGGTGAACGAGCAGGCCAGGGGAACAAGGGCATCTGATGTGCTTGGAAAAAGGCGAGGACATTTCTGGCCACATGCGGTCGGGCATTGTCCTGTTGGAATACAGCGCCTGGAAGGTTCTGCAGGAAGGGGATGACCTCGGGTTGCACAACTTCCCTGATGTACCGGTCACTGTTCAGATTGCCATGGATTCTGATCAGACGGGAACGGCCATGGTAACTGATTGCACCCCACACCATCACCCCTGGCGTTTGTCCTGAATGACGCTGCAGGATGCATTCTGGAAGGTCGCGCTCGCCACGATGTCTTCTGACTCGTATCCTGCCGTCATAGTGCTGCAAGTTAAACCTTGACTCATCCGAAAACACAACTTGTTGCCATTCAGCTTGCCACTGTTGGTGTTGATGGGCCCATTGCAACCTGAGGCGCCGGTGGTTTTGAGTCAAAGGAATCCGCAGCAATGGTACTCGTGCCATCAATCCTCTGGAAATCAAACGGCGTCGTGCAGTGCTAGCAGACATTGTCCTGCCTACTGTAGCACCCCACTGTTGTGCTAACACTGTGGAAGTGGCTGTACGATCTGCTACACACATGCGATAGAGGTGTCTGTCATCTCGCGGTGTCGTCGTGCTGGGTCTTCCTGAGCCTGGTCTTCAGTGTGCCCTGTTCTCTTCGCTCCACTGCCTCCATCCACGCATAATTGTCGTTGCATTACGTCCTACACGAGCAGCAATGTCACGATACGACCATCCCGCTTCATGCAGACCAATTATGCGTCCTCTTTCAAAGTCTGTCAGCTGTTGATATGGTACCCTTCGTCGTCGTTGAGGCATGGTGTTCTTTCAAGCAATTACTCTGAAAATCTAATCATTTATACTCTGACCCATTGTATGCAAATATTGCAAATTGCATATGGATTAGACCATTCCATCAGGGTGTTGCGATTTTTATAAACAGTAGTGTAGTTATCCTGAAATTATTGGGGAAAATCACGGATTAGATTGAATTCGTCATATGGATGAAAAAAGTTCCCATAAATGTTACTCAATATTCCCAAACAATTAATCACTTAACGTTCAGAGAGAACTTTCTTATTCCGTCTGAAATATAGGCGTAAAAGCCTTCCGGAAACAGTCCAATTATTCGAAAGTATCTCGAAAATATCGAAACTATTGTAATTTTCGTTCCTTGATTTTCCATCCCATTCCATCCAACATCGCAATGGGACGAGCCAACATGAATTTGTCCCGCTCACACGCTTTCATGGCGATAAATCCCATTTAGCTGAGTAACCCATTTTCTTGATAAATCCTTATCGTGACTTCCAAAAGCCGCCTATTTATTCGATTGTTATTCGGCTCTAATTCGCCTATTATCCTCACTCTATTCGCACTAACAAGGGAAGTACACGAATTTCTTCACAACCTGAGAGATTCACACCAAATTGAAATGTTGCGCATCAAAAGCTACTATTGATGCTTGCAAAATAAGAAATCACTATATTTTGTTGCTTTTAAAATAAACCGCGAAAACGAAAAAATTTGTACCCACGTATACGTACAAATACTCCATTGTTAAAGCCATAGTCAAAGCGGTAATTAGACACAGTAATCCGGTGTAACCTGCTTTCAGTAAATGATGGAGGCCACATTCAACATGTAACTAATTTTAGTAACGATTAAAGACTTGTTAACCTGTGTCTTCGTGTCTAATTTCGTATACGAATATTGCATTGAGCGCCATTCCATGTTGGTGGTGACCTTTTGAACTAATTTTTTTTGGGTGGGTATGAACTTCCCATGCCCTCTTGTATAATATTACCAATAAGCTTTTGGTCCAGTAGTTTTTTTATGGCCATGTCAAAATGGAACTTTAATTATAAAGACCCTGTATATTCGCGAGTAAAACGAAAGTAAGACTGTTGAGAGATACGTTGCTGTGGTGAGGGGGTATGTATCGCGATGCATTATAATTTTAAATAAAAATAATATTCATGGAAGCTTATCTCATCTTATAAAGTATTTCGAGACGAAAAATTGTACAGCAAAATTTAGGCTTTGTGCTTAATACCACTGCTGTAACTACAATTCTTTGCCGTCCACTGTTAACGATTTTGCTTCCCCCTTACAACATAGTTTTGCAACGTAACCTGTCGATTCCAAGGTATGCTAACGCGCAACAAAGTGTGCCGTACACCTTCGTGTACTTCCCTTTAGGTGCATCGTCGCATGGATGCGTCCATCCAGTACCACTCCAAGCCGACGGAACTCTGGATATCAAAACGTGTCTTTTCTTACCAGCTCGAACTCGTCATCCCTTTTATCATCTTTTCCTCGAGCGCGTTTAAGATCACTGGAGGCTCTTTCGGAACAATTGTTATACTTTTGGAACTTCGCACATTTGCCGTCGTGACACTTTGTCAACAGACAATGCACCTGGCCTAAACGATAACGAGCATCGAGTAAAATTTAACGAGAGCTTCAACTGGAATGGTAATATTTCCTTTACTTCAAATATTTGTCGCTCCTCGAAGTTAAGTTTTTGGAACTGAAGTACTCAGATTAAAATCTCATTTATCGGTACGGAATCTGTTGAACTTAGACGTAAGAACAAGCTAAAAGAAGCTATCACTACGTGGTTGATATTACAAGCGGCAGCTTTTTATGAAGACTGATAAAAATACTCGTACCCTGCTATGATAGGTGCATTTAAAATGGTGGGAACTATGCACTGACAAAAGAATCCCTCGAACATGTATGTCACAGATTTCCCCCAAATTGAAATATGTTACTCAATTGAAGCTACAATAGATGCTTGTAAAATAAGAGAGTGCGAAATTTTGTTTCTTTCAAAATAAACCACGA
>JAHWFO010049593.1:0-20508 GCA_023313115.1 Rhysida immarginata
ACTGAACTAAAATTGGGGAACTTGACTTATTAAAATTTCTTCTTGACATTGCTTGAAAAACCAAGGTCAGGCCTTGTAAGAAATGTAAACTTCTATTATCCATGTAGTGATGACAGAAAAGATCCGTAATTCCAATGAGAAGGTAATCTGGTTTTTGGTTTGTTTTGGTATTGACGTCCTTTTCAACTGCTATGGTCATATAAGGACGGCGTTATAGGTGACGCAAATTTGCCTCCCAAGGGTGCTTTAACGTGCAGCCGGCAAACGATTACACGGGACAAACGGCTTTACTTTCCTTCCGAAGGAAGTGCGTCATCTCAGGATTTTCCCCTGAAACATCCTCGTCGTACTCGGCCGGGATCGAACCCGCGTCCTCGGGCATCAGAGGCGATCATGCAACCACTGAGCTACCGAGGCCCATAAAAGCTAATCTATTGATAAGTTAGTTGCTGATATAAATAAAAAACTAAAAAGTCAATATCAATTACAAGAACATCACACTCATCATCAGATCTTCAATTCAATATATTACTACTTATAAAAACCCGACTCTCCCTCCCAAACATATAAAATTAAAGTGAAATGAAACAAAAACGGAAATTAAAATTATAAAATCTACCAATCAGGGCTTAAGTCAACACAAACACCTCAACACAGAGCTCAAATACCGGCATAGCACAGTGGCTATGTGTAGTATGGTCAGATGGTTTGGTTGGTATTAACGTCCCTTTCAACTATGGTCATACAGTATCAAGATGGCGTTATAGAGGCCGCAAATTTTGCTTCGCAAGGCTTCTTTAACGTGCGCCCCGCAAACGACTTTACGGGACCAACGGCTGTACTGAGATAACCCCACACCCCCCTCCCCAATGTGTGATACGCTAATCAATTGACTCGCGTGGGGCGCGGAACCATCAAAGGGTTCGGGACTCATAAATTGAGGTAAAACTTGACAAGTGGCTATATGGTAGGAGTACTTGATATTTATTTTATTGTTATCGTAAACAAACTAAATATTCCATATTTCTTAACTTATTAAGAGGGCCCCTTTATCATGCAAAATCATAAAAAACAGAATAGCAAACATCAGTCAAAATAGCTTTCTGGCTGTGCAAGAGAGCGAAGCTCCAAATTAAACATTGCTAGTAGCAACCTGCAACAAGTGAACATGCAAACATGTCCTCATTCCTTATCTCTCACGTTGGACTTCATGACATCGTCAGAATGTGAATTTTGCCTGCGACAATTCAACATCCCCGTATAAGTATTTCTACGACGCAATTCCAGCGCCAAGTGCCGCCTTTAATGAGGAGAGAAAGGGGGGGGGGGTTCTAGAAATTTTTGGCGTCGACAACTAAGGTCATTTTGCGCCTTTTACACAAGTTATAACAGTACGCAGCCTGGGACAAACACAAGCATCCATGCCGCACTGCGGGATTCGAACCCGCGGCCAGGCAGACTCGAGAACTAGAAAGTCTGCGCCCTAACCCTCTCGGCCACCTGGCCGGCAGGAGAGAAAGGGGGGAAGCACAGGAACCTCTCCTGGCGGATGCTGACTTGCCTGCAGACCTCAGCGCAGGAACTCCTTGCGCGTTTTTCAACGCTGTGCATGAACACCTATTAAAGGCCAGACGCTCTTTTCCCAAGGGTTCTACGTACTCATGAGTACCAAATTCGGACTTTTACGGAATATTTGCATATCCTTCAAAACAACGTCACAGATGCGCTTACAGTGAACTTAACAAGAAGTACATACGCATTAATGTATCTACGTTGGCAACTACAAACAAATGACTATCGCATAGTTCGTTCATTTCGTTCCGAACGGATTAAAGCACAGTGAGTGAGTTACTTTTGGATTACGGCGATGGTGCGCCGGGAGGACCATACCAATTATGCCACGACGCAGCAAATTCACTGTCTCTTCGTTCAATCGCGCTAAACTAAATAAAGTCACTCACCAGTCTTCTCTTCTCAGTTAATCATTACCAGTTGTTTCCCTGACGAGCAACGCAACTCTCCTGATCAGATGCAGAAATAGCTCCATTCCATCCGATGTAGCCTCGTTCTCGTTCTTTTACATTCCAATGGCGTATATTAAACAAAACAGCAACAAACTAATGACTGGAATTATCAGCTATATCTAATAAAATCATTTCGATTAACTTTAATCATTAGTAACGATGCCATTCAACATTTTATTGACTGTTAAGCAGGTTTGGGAGCGATCACACAGAGAATCGAAAACGTCTGACCTCCATGAACGCTCGAAGAACAAGCCCACGGAAAAAAAAAACATAGCTGTAATTTATACAATTTATAACTAACTCCTATCCATGACCTCCTTTATTATTATAGACCTGTTTTACTGAATAATTCCATTGTTGCTTTTTGCATTTCTCAATTTTGCCATGGCGCTGTTTAACCTACCTATCTGATAGTTTCCAACAATGAGGTTACATTGTTGCTTGGACTAAGATGGTCAGGTGACTTTTTAGTGACGTTAAAAACAAACTGAATAAGCATTCATTTCATTAACCAAATTTAAGTTTCTTTTTATTCACTATTTAGCTCCTTTTTAAAATAAAAGATTCTATGCAAAAAAATTTTAATACGTTATGTATCTTTTTTATTTTGTTTGCACTACATTTTATTTATCTCACATGGTAACCAAAGGGAGGTTAAACAGCGCCATGGCAAAACTGAGAAATGCCAAAAACAACAATGGAAATTCTTCAGTAAAACAGGTCTGTAATTATAAAGGAGGTGATGTCCTATCACTTAGTAACCATAACATTGTTGGCTCCCAGAACGATTTATTCCAACAACGCAATAGTTATCATTGCCAGTAACAATTAACACATAGTCGTAACAATACCAAATTAACAAAACACGCAACAACTATACACAAACGCGACAATCAAGTTTATTCAACAACAAAACACCCTAATACTTCATCCGCACTACCTGAGCTAGCTCGAAGTAAACTAGTTTAGATGCTATTTGAAAACAGTTTTAGATTAAACTAGTGTGGAGAGCTAAATATGCTTCCGCACTTGAAATAGTTCGAACGAGTTAAAAACACGTGCTCAATGCCTCATGGTGTTGAAACAAGCAAACGAGCATTCATTTCCCGAGCGTGAGCGATTTCGAAATTTCATCACTAGGTGTCCTTCTTTCTGTATAAACAACCAGAAATCCAGTTATTTCAATTGCATTATATGTGCTTTTGTAGCCATGATAAATTCAAAAATAAATAAAAAAAATTTATGTAAATTTTTTTTAATAAAGTACTACTGTGTCAAAGTTAAAATCTTTCGACGTTTTCATGGCAATTTAAAATTCATTCATTATTTCATATATAAATAAATTAATAAAAAAATACAGCTATGTAAATATTTTTAAAATAAATTACTTATTGTGTAAAAAAATGCTACACGTAAAATAAGAACATCTGGCGGCAGATTGGGGAAATCGCTCTCGCACGCATTTTAGCATTGAAACGGAGCAGCATGCTCAGGCCTTGTTAATCTCGAAGGCCTCGACGAGAGAGAGGCGAGGCCACAAGGCAAGGCGATCTGAAAAAAAGAGCATCGCATCAGCGCACGGAATTCTGGGATCCCACAATTCCACGCGCGAAGCTAGTTAAACTGTCTCAAAAAAGTTTGGGAAACTCGCTTAATCTGAGACAGTTTCTAACGCTTGAAACCGGTTTCGTTTAAACCAGTTGTGTACGCACTTGAAAATCGGAACTAGTTCGGCTATCTAAACTAGTTTGGAAATGCTAGTGCGGATGAGGTATTACACGCTACAACTACTCATCCTTTGCTTACAGATAAAACTTAAATAATATTCATTCAACGACAGTAAAACTAACGCCATTCCACTCATAAAACAATATCCTTCATCCATACTATACAGCACATTTTATGCGCTCGCGTTGCCCTGTATAACACTAATATATCTGTAACAACTGCTAAAAAAACGTCTAAAACCACTACTTTTTCTCCCGCCGAGCCACATGCGACAGACACTGACATTCCTCGGAATGTCACAGTACTTCCCTTCCGAAGGAAGTGCGTGATCTCAAGATTTTGCCTGAAACATCCTCATCGTACTCGGCCGGGATCAAACCCGCGTCCTCGGGCATCAGCAGAGATCACGCAACCACTGAGCCACCGAGGGCAATGCATGGTTAGATGAATCCCGGTTTTAGTTGTATCGAGCTGATGGGCGCGTGAGAGTGTTGCGTATGCCCCATGAAACTATGGATCCTGGGGGTCAACACTCCAGTGAATTCACGACCATGGTTTGGTCCCACAGATCACCTGATCTTAATTCAATAGAGCATTTATGGGATGCTGTATACCCAGTATACGCTCGATGAATCCAGCACCAACACTGCAAGATCGGTGGGTCAATATCTCTCCAGAATGATTCCAACAGCTCGACGTGTTATTGAGGGCTCGCGGAGGATCACATACAGTGCCTTCCCATGACTTTTGCCCACTCAGTTTATTAGCCACTGCTGGCCAATATTACTACTTACCTTGATCAGACACTGCAGATGTCGGCACACTCGAACTCCCTAAAGAAAAAGGAAACTTTCTTTTATTTGTAAAACTTATTCACAATTTTAAGTTTAATTTTTAAACTACTACTGAGAATATAATAAAAAACTGAAGATACACGAGGTCTGCTCAAAAGAAGACCGGGGTTTAGCCATAGCACCGATTGAGCTCCTGCAAATAGCGCCACCTAGTGCCAATCTTTGGCAACAAAATATTGTTTAGTGCATTTTTGGATGCCACTTTTATAGAAGTCCTCCTTTTGAAGAATTGCTCCACTTCGAAGATGATCTCGTCGTCGTCTTGGAAATGTCATCCACGAAGCGGGTTCTTCAGGCGAGGAAAGAGGAAGAAGTCGTTTGAGGCCAGATCGGGTCAATAGGGCGGATGGGGCAGTATTTCGAACCCTAGCTTCCCCGCAACGCACATGGTCTCATGTGCAGAATGTGCTGGCGCGTTTTCGTACAGAAGTTTGGCATAAGTTTGTCGTTCCCCTTCAGGACTCACACCTCCAATTTTCCGACGAGTGCTCCATGTTTGTTGCTTTCGACGCTTTGGCGGCGTTTAGCGGTACTGCACCAAACGCCACTTTGTATCCTCCAGCACATGAGGGAAGTCGCTTCCCAGTGGCACCATACATTTTATAAAGCAATCATTCTTTCAGGGTCATTGTAATAATTTTATGACCGCGCTATCCAAATAAAAAAAAATTCCAGAGTGCATTCCAAAAGTGGCAGTAACGATCAGAATAGTAAATTCCTCCATATGGCATCTGCGACATTTTATTTCTTTCATAATAAAACCGCGAAATGAAAAAATTTGAGCTCAGGCAGCCATACAAAGACTCCATTGTTACGTCATAGTTAATGTAATAATCAACAAAAGGATAGCCTCCTCTCCTAAAGAAAAGGAGAGGCCTTGTTCCATACTGGAAAAACCCAAGAAAATCGCCTGCAAAACTTCTGTCGAGCTCTGTTCTTATAAATCTCCCTTCTCTTATAACAAGGCAAGTCATTCTTTTCTAATAAGAACCGTCTATACTATAGATAAATCACGGCTTACGACAATTCACATCTGGTTCATATACACAACAAAATACATGTGTGGCAAGCAAAGCTTTAAAACGCCACACAGAAAAACACCATTAAAGATAGGGTTTTTCCGTTCCACATTTCAAAATTGACTTCCATATTCATAAATGGCGTCATTTTTATTCTTTCGAAGAAATTCGCTTTTCAGTTTTAAACGAAAATATACATTTTGACTATCCCTGAATCCATTGTAACGTGTTTCGGCGTGACGTCTGTACGTGTATATGTGTGCGCGTGTTGCATTTCTCACAAAGGATTAGCTTTAGAATGTTGAAATTTTCAACAAATACGTGTTTTTAGACAAAAAGAGATAGACGGAAATACGTGTCTCAAGAATAATAATGAGAAATATTTCCCCAAAAAAAGCATCCAATAAAACTTTGTACAAGGGAGTCCCGTAGTGCCCACAACAGATTTTTTTGTTTATGGAAATGGAATACATCTAAAAATCCTTCACATAAAAGTACAAGGGTTTCAAGTGAAAGTATCCTCTCAGATTTGTCTTTTACAAGTTGGCTATTGCTTCACTTTAAATGAGACTATTTGTGTGAAATATTACCTCATTACAAAGGAGCCCTCGATATAACGAACAAATATTCCAACAACTTGCCGTTCGTTATAGCTGAGTGCACCTAAAAAAAAACCTTCCCTTTCTTAGGAAGTGTTTTTTTTTTTTATCAAATTCTCTTTTATAAAATACAAAGATGAAAAATGAATCCTTTCTTTGGTAGAATCCTTTTTTTTCTTACCTGTCTTCGGCATGTGATTCATGATAACTTCAGCAATGTCCCCACGGCGTAAATCGATGAATGTCTTTTCTAATGTGGTCATCCAATTTTTCTTTGCATCACCGTATAAGTTTTGAAACCAAGTCTTCAGCAATTCTACAATGAAATCATTCTCATATCTGCCTTCCTGTTTATTTTCTCTCTCAATTTTATCTATGTAGGTTGGATCGAAACCCAGTTTCGCCCCTAAACGTCTGCATTCGCTGGGCTTAACCTTCTCGGCAATCTTGTAGAACAGATCACCTAGACAGATAAAACAGTTTTTTTTTATATTTTTCATAAGGTTTGAAATTAAATTTCTAAATCATTTTTATTCATATACTATTTTTCATTTCAAACGACCGTCTAGTTAACCCTTGGCGCTAACCACTTGGCACTAACTACTACACCAAAGAGCTTAAAACTACGAGAGGGGACGGTAAAAACTGTAACGCCTTCGTCATCATGAAACATCAACAACACGGTGGCGCCCTCAATGCGTGTAAGGGCCAGGAATCCAATTCTATACATTTCAAAGGGAATCTTTAAGTTTTGACTAATTTTCATAGAGATTATTTACAAAACAAAATTAAAACACATTTTGTTTTACGTATTAAAATGACATAAACTCGAGATTTTAAAAAGATATTTCCGTAAAAAAAGTATTTTCTGAAGCATTAGAGACATAAGGAATTGGTAGGAGGACCTAAGGACCAGATACCTTTGGAAGACAAACCGGGTATTTACGTGGACAGACGAAGAGACATAAATAAGAGAATCGGTGAGCATATAGCCTGCACAAGAAACGGAAAATTCGCTGTCTCCAGCTTTGCAGACCATATCTTAGACCAGAGACATAATTTTGACCCGAAGAATTTTAAAGTGTTACACAGCACAAAAAACCCAAAACTGCTAAACTTCTAGGAAACCTTTGAAATCGCCAATGAAGAGAAATCCAAGAAACTCAATAGTGACGGGGGCCCGATGATGGTTTCTGATTGGATGAGAGTGGCTAAATCCAGTACTGTGACGTGGTAATTCTGTTAGTTGCAGAATTGCGCAGTGGAAATTGAATAATGTACGTGACAGCAGGCGGATAAATGAAAACTCTAATTTTTAATGGTAATATTAAGGAATTGAAACAAGTGAATGGTAGGCATGAAATGGATTAATGACAAACAAAAATCTTAGCTAGAATTTAGCTTCCTTGAGATAAATATAATTGAATAACAGAACTTAACAAACCTAAATACTGGTCACATAACATGCCTTGAAGGAACGATTGGGTTCACAATAACATAAGCAACAAATGAAATCCTTATCATCGTTAGGCTAGGAATAAATCTATAATTCAAAATATTTAAATTACAAAACAATGATAATTATCAATATATTAATGGCGTATCAAACGAGATACCCATTATGTCAGACACCAATGCTAATAAATGACTAGCTAACGCAATAACTTATTTACTACATTACAAATGAAACGATTGGCCATACTTATTACATGAATAAGAACATCAGCTCAAAGAGCGATACCATTAGACCAACACAACGCCCACTTAACCCTTATACATAAGTAGGTCCTCAACCGGACAGAACTCGGATTGTTTAAAATATTGAACTATGACACGAACACATTAAGCCAAAATCTTAGAGTCACAAAGTCAGGAAACACAATATAAAAATATCACACACGTAATTAAAGGCACGGTTTGGTAAAAGTCTTAATCAAGTCCGGTTGCTTGCGCAACGAAACAATTGCATTTGTTAACAATTCAAAAATTGTCCAAGAAAACCTTTAAGATTCTTTTCCCACAGCTGAATACGTTACACTTTTACAAAGAATTAATCACAAGTGACACAACCAAATACGTCGCACTTTTCGCAAACACTACGTTACAAATTTTAAAGAGCGGGAAAGCTTCGCTATAAAGTCACAATCAGTCAAAGTCTTAATAATATAGAATATAATTATTATAGGAGTTCAAGTTAAAAAGTTCACCGCTTTCCCCATACGCTCTTTTCTGAAATAGGTAAACATCAAACTGCTATTAACACAAAATACACATTTCATTTTTTTTTATAAGGACGTTTTGCGACCAAGGAAGCATGGTGCTCGCATCTTCAATTTGTCGGCTACCTCTAATTGGCAATATTAAATACCTCTTGCCAAATCCGACTCGAACTAGCAAAAGCACTATTCATACGGGCGCTTCCTATATTTATACTTGTACGAAGCTCTCTTCGAGCAAAGCTCTCGAAAACGCTTCTGACATGGCTGGCATTTCCGCCTAACGAAATTTCAGTACTCACAGGGTTGGCGACGGTCGGATTCACGGCTGAACCTACTCCAGAGCGTTCCGAAGTCGTGCGCTCTGGTCTCCCGGCTCCCGTCGACACTTGGATGCTTTGCGGCAGGTCACACTCACTGCCGCGTTTTCCGCTGCCTCCTTCGCTCGGAGTTCTTCCCAGTTCTTGCTCCGGCTGTCCGTGCTCGTCGACGTTAGTATTGAGCATAATTCGTGTCTCCGCTCAGCTCCGCCTTTTCCTTTGCGACCTTCCTGGTCCGAAGCCGACTCCTGTCTCTCGTGTGTTTCTTCAGACTTTTCTAATTTTTGCTTCCGTTGCTGCCCTCCTCTGTCATTGGAGCAGGCGTGATGATGCTGATGACACGTCGCCTGGAGCTCCTCCCTTCTCCTGGTGTTGTAGAAAATACGGGACGGAAATCCAGCACGAGTGACATCGTAAATCGGGTTGGCGTTTGATTTCCGTGACAAGTACCTCAAAAAGTAACTGGAGTGGTTTTCATTGGTCAAATTTCTTTGACTTGACAATTTCTCATTCCTACGATTATACAGGGTGTCCCATGAAACCTGTTCCAGCGAAGGTCTGTGGTCTGGGGACACCAATACCTATCGATTGGAGCCCATGTATGTTCCGCGATTTTTTATAGTTTTCGAGATATGAATTTTTTTTGTTTCATTTTCAGATTTTTTTAAATTTTGGACGGTTTTAGCTATAACTTTTTCTGTGAAGTGACTCTTTGAGATTTTCTTTATTAGTATTATGGCTAGTATGTGTGTTCGTCTGTAACAACACTAAACACCAAAATTCTAACTACTACTAGCTCAGATTTTGATCACAAAATTAAAATTTCTGTTTAAGAGAAATTGTTACTTGATTTCAACTTGAAAAAAAAATTTCTAAACCCTGACTGAATAACTTCCGGATGATTTTAAAAACTTTATGAGTTCCTTAGCTCTCAAAATAACACAAAAAAGTTGGTACTTCTTTATACAGCATTTTTACGCGAAAACTGAGTTTAAAGTTGATACAGTCGAAAATAGTGAAATTAGGAATGTTAGATAAAAAGATGTAAAATAACGTATTTAAATTCAAATCATAATTATTTTTTCACACTGTACTAAATAAAACAACAGAAATAATCTTAAGAAATCATTTATTTATTTATTACTGTTTTCACAATAAATATTCAAAGTGCCTGCCACCTGCCGCAATGCACAGACGGCACGGACGCAAAGAATTACCGCGCAAATCTCAGAAGGCTTGGGTTTTTTGTCGTATTATTTCTTGAGCTTCATTTAATTTAGTTTTTAACTCCTCCGAACTCGATAATTCGTGATGGTACACGAATTCCTTATAGTATCCCCAGATAAAAAAATCTATGGGGTTCAAGTCAGGGGACCTTGGAGGCCAGGCGATTGGTGCATTACGGCCAATCCACCTCTCTGGGAAATCTTATTCAAATGGCCTCTAACCTCTCTTGCAAAGTTAATTTTATGTAAATACGTTATTTTACATCTTTTTATCTAACATTCCTAATTTCACTATCAACTTCGACTGTATCAACTTTAAACTCCGTTTTCGCGTAAAAATGCCCTATAAAGTAAGTACCAACTTTTTTGTGTTATTTTGAGAGCTAAGGAACCCATAAAGTTTTTAAAATTATCAGGAAGTTATTCAGTCAGGGTTAAGTAATTTTTTTTCAAGTTGAAATCAAGTAACAATTTCTCTCAAACAGAAATTTCAATTTTGTGATCAAAATCTGAGCTAGTAGTAGTTAGAATTTTGGTGTTTAGTGTTGTTACAGACGAACACACATGTTAGCCATAATACTAACAAAGAAAATCTCAAAGAATCACTTCACAGAAAAAGTTATAGCTAAAACCGTCCAAAATTTAAAAAAGTCTGAAAAAAAAATCATATCTCGAAAGCTACAAAAAATCGCGTAACATACATGGGCTCCAATCGATAGGTATTGGTGTCCCCAGACCACAGACCCTCGCTGGTACAGGTTACATGGCATACTTATAAGATTTACTTCATTGTTACTCCATGTATTTATAAAGTTTTCTGATTCGACCCTTTGTAAAAATGACTACTATAAGTGCTATTCTACTTCACGGTATGCCTACTTGGGCTTCTATTTGCAAAGAAGTGGAAAGATCTTCAGACTTTCCAAAATGTTACCCTCTGGTTCATTGCCCAACTTCTCCTTATATGAAGATCAGGCTATGACCCACATTTGTTCATTTGTCCAAAGGCTTCTCAGTAACATACTGCCCAAGATGGAACATCATGAAAATATCCTGGTTGCTGGTATCCTAGACCACTCACTCGCTATCAAGGGTGCCCTCAGGTTTCGAAGACTCCGCCAGATCTTGACTCTCATTTCGAGGACATTAAGAAGTCCAACTTTCCCAATTACTAATTCTACTAGATCCTAGTTCTTTTGGATTAGCTGTTCATCAATCCACAATCTGATTCTCGTCCCTAACATGAAGAGACTCTTCTCTGGATAACTTAAGAGGTCCATCAGGCTTCTTTCCCATTTCAGTGTACCTCATTTGGTTTACTTTTTGGACAAGCGTGTAAAGTGAGATAGGGTCCTGGACCACTCGTGCTACTTTTCACTACACTGATCGATTGTCGATTGTTGCCTGATTCTTCATCATAACAGGTCTTCTGCACTTATGTATCGCGCTGATGAAGGTGCATACGTGGAATAAAAGTCTTTATGTGGATTTGTGTTTTCTCCTTGTTTGTTGTGTTTGTACGATCAGTTTTTAATCACGCTGTACAGAAACAGTGCGATCCTATCGTCTGCTATTTAGTGTTATAGCCCGGCCGCTAGAGTGCACTCGAGCATGTGTGCCTCAGTAAATGAAGCGAGTGACGTTTCTGTATTTCCTTATTCTGTGGTTGAGCACGCGACTGGCATGACATCAGGGCTGATGAAAACATCTGTTCCTAACGATGGTGGTTCTTTAATGGTGTGAGGTGTCTTATCATTCAAAGAGAAAGCAAGTTTAGCCTTTCCTTAAGATAGACTGACTGCCATTGCCTATCACAATTTACTCGAAGACAATTTGCTACTTTTTGCACAGCTGACTGGAGTCCATTCTTTGAATTTCAATTGGACAAAGCGCCAAACAACTTGGACAATGGTGTTCAAGTGATAGATTGGCCTGCCCTTTCACCAGATTTGAACCCAAGGATAAAGTTAGCATGTGCTGCGTATGCTGGTGACAAGTAATACAATTATACAGCTCAACTGCAGGCTGCAATCATTTCCAACCAGGAAAATATTCTGTAAACACACCTTCAACTATTAATGAACACACTCCCTGATAGTATTCACAAAGTTATTGCAAAAAAGGGAAAATTAGTCGGCTATTAAATCAAATATGTTTATAAATATAAGACGGTGAATTTCTCTATACATTGTTCACTAAAACCCTCAGAAATGTTTAGAATGATTTTGTTCTGTTTATTGATATTTACAATTTTATTTGGTGGAAAAGAAACCAGTAGTTGTTCTGGAAATTGGCATTTCGGATCAGTGACCAATAGTAGGTCGTTATCTACTTCAATTCTACGTGTGGGAGATTCGAAAAATAGCTCAATAATTGTTTGATGCATGTGATAACTATTTACAAATGAATATCTATTAAGAACGGTTCTTAATGAACAGCATTATGGCGCCGACGAAGCGAAAATTTCAAACAATCGCGGAGCCTTCGCCTCGGAGGTCGAAAAAGCCTATGCGAGTCTAACGGAGTATGAAAGTGTGACATTCCATGTCAGTTGGTCCGTTGCGCCCGGCAGGGGACATTAGTATAAGTGTGTTATTCTTTTGTTTTGGGATTAAATTTTAATTATAATGCCTGTTGCTATTTGTTGTAAAAACGTCTTCCCGTTTAAAGCGATGTTTTTGATTGGATATTATTGTTCTTTTATTTTAGGCGATTGCTGTTCTTTGCAACAGAGATCGCGTTTGTTGGAGCTGACATTGTTTTTCTCGGAGATTTTCTTTTCCCAGAAGTCAGTGTCAGTCTCCCGCTGTAGCATTGTTTTAATTTTCACGACTTGGTTACGGAGGAATAATTTTTTTAGGCTTCTTGCTGTTGTTATGCTGTTGTTGTGTATGGTATTCCACGCCGAGTTAAGTCGGAGCAAGAGCTCTTTTGAGCTTGTGTTGAAAAAGAACAGTCGGCCTGAGCGGGTTTAGTTTTTTATGCTAAGTCCGAAATGAATAGTTCCAGTTAATTTTGTTGCATGGTAGATTCCTCCAGAGCCATGTCATTAATTTGAAGTGTATAAATTAATGTGTTCTGCTGGTTTTTTCTTCATTTGTCTTCGTGTCTACGCCTCTGTGTCTCCGTGGATTTCGAACGCTGCCGCAGCTGGGCCGCCGAATGCCTGGTAAGCCCGTTCGAGGCGGTCGGACGGTAAGATGCCAAAGCAAACAGATGACATCAGTTGGTGAGTTGCCTTGTAATTTTTGACGCGACGGAAAGGAGTGTCTACGATAGACAGGTGAATTTTGAAGCATAACGACTGATGACCTGGAGAACTCGTTTCTCGTTTGTGCTGCGCCATTGAGAACTGGTCTAGTTCCAAACGCGTGTGGGGTTGCCTAAGAGCAGACTCTAGGATATTTAATGTACCTTGTTTTTGAATGTGTTGTGCCCTAAGAAGATTCGATGTAATATTTTTTTATGAACGTTAAGCCTAATAATAAGTGCTTGGTTGAATTTCCTATAAGGAGGGACGTACATTTTATGGAAGTGTTACGTAGAGGCTGGTAAGCACTGTAGAGCCGTATAGGCTGGTGCGTGGTGGTGGTATCCTTGCTTTTATCGTTGGTTCCATTAAGGGCGCACCCTGAGGCCAGCGAGCAGGATACCAGGAGTGCGAAGGTGCAAACCGAGGCCAGTGTGCATCACCCTAGAGGGTTTCAGTGATTCCCCCTCTTATGCATATATGCTGTATTAAAGGAATCACACGACGTCATTTGAGGACGTTGACCTAGCTTCTGAGGGGTGGCGCCATTCACTCAATAGGTTTGCAGTAGCATACACCGCGTGGTCCAGTCTGCTCGAGGCAGCGATAGCCTAAGGTCCATGTCTATATAAGTCTGGCTTTTGAGTCGGTGGACTCGGTGCATCCTACTCCCTCTTTATAGGGTATGACCCGCGGGTCATAGTTGTTTAGATATTATGATGGTAGTAATAAGAATTTGTTGTAGTGATCTTGAAGTACTCAAGGGGCCCCTTACATTGTAATTTATGTATTTTGGTTTAGTAAAAAGTTTTTTTTTTTTTAAGTTTATGCTTTTTGTTATCATTATGTTGCACCCTTGGACACTCCCGAATCATGACAACCCCTCCACTCGCGGTCTATCAGTAACTTATTGATAAATAAAATACCAAAGGGGGGGGGGGGGGAGGTTCGTCACAAAAGTCGACAGGACCGAAAAAGGCGTTTGGTTACGCGTCGAGCGGCTATACGACGTCTACAGAAGGCGCAAGAGCAAACCCAAATTCCAGAGGAACAAAGGGGCCGACATGAAGCGCGTGTACGCAATGCAGCTGCTCATGTCGGAAGATGAACGTGTTTCGGATTGTCAACACAATTTGCTCAACAATAAAGCAGCAGAGCCCAGGTACACGAAGCTGTTCCAAGTATCGAAGATATCCAGCCTTGCACTAGATGGGCCTCTTGGCTCCTGTATAATATCACTGGAAAAAGTGCTGGCGACTTTTCGATTGGAAGGCAAAATTGCGCTGGCAACGGTAATGAGTGGAATTGCAGCACTTCAATTAATGGTCGGGCGAATGGCACATTCAATGTTCAAGCTTGGCCTGATCTAAATATAACTTCAATTGTAATACCCCATTCAATCGCAACATGCAGAATTGCTACGTAAAGGCAGATTCTGGGCAGATTTAGAAATTACTAAATATATTTCTTTTGGGTGTTTAACATTGCTTATTGCCTCTGCTCGGTTGCAGCGGGCACAACTCGTTCATAATAAAATAAATTGGTATGGCGGAATGGCTCATTCGCACAGGCCTACCATGAGATAATGATACGGAATCAAAAAGAAATTACGTGGCTGTGTTGGGACACGGCCGCTAGTTAAATCGTAGAATACGTCTTCAGGCCACAAGGCGAATAAGAAAGAACTTTGTGCAACACAATTTAAAAAATTTAATTTCTGTGTTCAAACAAAAATGTACTTGCAATTCATCATAAATTGAAGGCCTCCAACGAAAAGGGATCTAAGTAATAAAATTTCGAAAATTAATAATTTACGTAAAACGATCTATTATACAATACTCATTTCCAAAAAGTTGGGACAGTGCAACATATAAGGAGAACTCCAACACATTTGTTTGGATTATTGTATTGCCGTTTATTTCAACGCATTACAATACATAAACGATAAATTAGCCATGGGATCACATATCTTATATGCTTAAAGAAAGATACAGGTGGTTTTCATGTTTGGCACGTGCAACACACTCCCAAAAAAGTTGGGACAGCACGGCGTTTACCACGGTGTGGCGTCACCTCTCCTCTTGATGACACACTGTAATCTTCTGGGCATCGATGACACCAATCTTTCTAACACCGTAACCGGAATTCTGTCCCATTCCTGTTGGATATAGGTTTTCAGCTGTTCAACTGTCCGGGGTCGTCGCTGTCGTAGTTTTCGTTTAATAATACGCCAAACGTTTTCTATAGGCGACAGATCCGGGCTGCAAGGGGGCCAATCCAACATACGAATGCGCTGCCGACGTAGCCATGCAGAAGTTATGCGCGCTGCATGCGGTCTGGCGTTGTCTTGTTGAAATATACACTGACGTCGTCCGAACAGGCGCCTCTTAGATGGCACCATAGCTTGTTCCAGGATCTGTATATACGCTTCAGCACTGACGGCGCCATTGCAGATGTTCAAGTCTCCCATTCCATGGCCATTAATACAGCCCCAGACCATGACAGACGGTGGTTTCTGTACCGAACGCCCGTAGCACGCGGGAATATCCTTTTCGTCTTTGGTCCGGAGTGTACGGCGTCCATTGTTTCCGTAAACAATCGTAAAGGTTGATTCATCGGACCACAATATGTTCTTCCAGCGTGCTTGGAACCAATTGAGATGGGCTCGAGCCCATATCAGACGGCGACGTTGCTGTCGTTTGTTGATGTATGGCTTCCGTTGTGCAGTGTATAACTTAAGTTTGCATTTGTGGATGCACCGGCGTACAGTATTCAACGATAATGGCTTCCCGAAGAAATCGCGGGCCCACGGGCTATGTCCGTAATCGCAGCATTCCTATGCGTGACGCAGTGATGTCGGAGGATCCGAAGAGCTCGAGCATTCAGAATAGGTTTTCTACCTTGGCCTTTCCGAACTGTGATCTCACCACTATCTCGGTAGCGCTTGATAATATTATGTACTGTAGATGATGACAGGTTAAATCTTCTGGCTATTGCACGCTGAGAAACGTTGTTTGTGAATTCTTGAATGATTCGAACACGAAGATCTTCGCTAACTGGCTTGCCTCGACCCATCGTTCCGAATAAGTTACCTGAACGACGGATGGCAACTGTTAATTATACGGAATAAAGTACGACGTCATCATTCTAGATTATTCCCGAACAATTCGGAAGGTTCCACTACTAACTGCGCTTTCTACAACGTATGTCCCTACTATTTTGGAACGTGTTGCAACACCCCCATTCAAAATGAACGTCCCGGCCACGATACAAAATGTTTTGGTCCACACAGTATATTTATGTCATTTTATAAACGTATCTGCTATTTTGTATTCGCGAGAAAGTTTTATTACATCATCCCTTTTTGTTTTTTCTATAAATTTTGCACTGTCCCAACTTTTTTGGAAATGAGTATTGTATAATGAAAAGAAAATATTTCCGAACGATAAAATGATAAAATCTATATATGCAGTTCTTATTTATGTATCCAAAGATGTATTGCTTAATTTATAATACCCATAAGTGTTTTTTTTTTCCAATTTCCCAAAACCGTTAGTTTTGCACTTAGATCCCTTTTCGTTGGAGGCCTTCAATTGTTAACCAAACCTTTATGGCATTTCCAACTTACAAATCACTGGTCAATGTTAAGAGGAGTATGTTAGAAATGGCAACAGACAAGAACCAATATTTCGCGCGAACATCAAATTTATAGTACCGCCACTCAATTTAATAGGTGATTTGATGGGTTTGAAATCTAAATTCAAATGTTTATTCATAAAGCTAAGGGCGTATAATTTAATGTAGCATCTACATTAATAATGCTAACTGTCATAATTGCAATATTAGTATCCACCTCCATGTTGTCACTGACTGGTCTAGTTTTTGGTAAATATTTCATTACCAAACTGAACAACAATATTTCCATATCAGATATCGACACGTTAAGATGAATATACACTTAGTGGCCAGATTATTATGACCACCCTATCAGTATTTCTTTGGGCCACCTTCTGCCTTCAATACTGCGGCGATTCGCATTTACTCCACGAGATGTTGAAAGGTGATGCGAGGAATCTGACACCATGAATGCTGTTGTCTTGTGCTTTCTGGCCAAATTCCGCTTCAAACCCCTTCAGTTTCTATCAGTGAGCTTCGACTTTTGGGCAATGTTGTACTTCGCAGATGATGTCTTTCCCTGCTTCTTATACGCTGTCATAACAGTGTTTTCCTGATGAATAAGACTGTCCTTTTGTGTGAAATATGTTGTTTTGGGCACATCTGTCTGATGGCTCTTTCAATTTTCTCCCACAAATGCTCAATTGTATTGAGATTTGGTCACTATGGGGGCCACCTAAGCCAGGTTCGTCGTCGTTCATGACGATCGCAACAATCTCGCCTTACTCTCATTTTCAATTGTCGAATCAATATAGGGGTTAAAGCATACATCCAGTAGCTAAAAATTTTTTTCAGCAAACAACGCACAAGAATTGTTTGTTCTTGAATCTATTACTGCAAAATACGAGTAGCATATCATACCGCATTGTCACGTTGGAAGAAGCCATCTCCATTACGATACACCATCAACATGAATGCATGAACTTGATCAGCAAAGATACTTAGGTATGTTCTGATATTGAGACGTTCTTCTACACAAATAAAGGACCCATATTATGCCAGAAAAATATGCCCCAAACCACGATTGCACCCACGAGCTTGAACGATTGTAATCATGCATTTGGGGTCCTTACTTTCATGCAGTTTCCGTCAAATTCTCATTCTGTTATCTGCATGATGTAACTGAAAACGTACAATAGTTCATCAGACCACATGACTTTATTCCGATGCTCAACTGTCCAATCCTTGTGTTGCTGTGCGAATTGGAGACGTTTTATCTTGTTAACTGCAAATAGCGAAGGTGTTCGAACTGGCCTTCGGCTCCCATATTCTATACTATGCAGTGTATGGCGAACAGTACCTTCAGAGATCACTTGAGAGGATCCCTGATAAGATCTGCGGTAATTTGATGCGCTGTTGCCCTTCTGTATTTTGTACCAGTCTTGCCACTCCTTTCTGTCCGAACATTGATGGCCATAAGTGGCACGTTCAGATCCAGTTTTCCGGCAGAAGTCCAGTCTGTAACAATTTAACAGCAGCTGCTCTTGAACATTTAACGTGTGCAGCAGTTTTGCTGATATTAGCTCTATGGCTCCATGCACCAACGATCATCAAAGGCCGCTAAATCGCTTCGTTTACCTATAATCTTCTGAACTAAATCACTTCCAATGTCGTGGTAAACAACCTGCTTGCCTATTTACACTATTCCGGCTCTTTAGCAACTTCAGTGCGAAATCATAGCTACTTTGCCTACAAACATCAGGTGGTCATAATAATCTGGCCACTCAGACTAAACACTTCCTAGTATAGATCTCACTACACCAATGTACAAAGCTTTAACAATACAAATATCATTGATATCTGCGTCGATCAGTCGTCTATAGTTAGACCAGTCTGTCAGTATAGGATCACATTCGTTAAGAGTTACATTTCTAAAAATTGCAAAAACGCCTGCTCTCATATAACTTATAATAACATATTTTTGAATAGTTTTATATTTCTTCTACACAGCATGAAATCTTTCACACAGGACTGATGAAAGTGATGAAGCCAAGATATCACACTTTTGTTACCTGGGCTTTCAAGTCCTTCTCAAAAGAAAATCTATCACAAACATTAGGCTACACGAAAATCCAAATTTATTGATTATAAATATAGTAAAAAAATATGAATTCCGTGTCCCAAACTGTCGCATATACAGGGCGAGGCATTTATCTTGAGACAACTGAATATCTAGGAAACTAAACACTGTAGGAAAAAATTTCCAAAATCAAAAGTGAATTATTTCGCGGGAGAAATTGATTAGTTAAAAAATTACCCCCCCCCCTCCACTTGTGAGGGGGGCTGGGGGGACGGGGTAACTTTGAAATCTTAAATAGGAACCCCTATTTTTAATGGTATATTCAGATTGTACACAAAATTCGAGAAATGTTTTATTCTTGGTGTTTTTTTCAATTGATCCAACCGTTTAGGAGATAGAGGCCCTGAAAGTGTTGAACTTTTGAAGTTTGAACCCAGTTTTATTGATGAAGATGAAGACATAAGTGGGTCTTAGAGACATTTTAATTTTTTTTCATGTTTTTTTTTATTTTTTAGAAATTCAGACAGTGGGGTTCTTAAACTATATATTGACCACTTTTTTATGGAAATGGGCTAAGCCTTTTTAGAAAAATGAATTTTTTTTTTTTGAAAAAATGAAGAAACGACAGAAACATTCATTTCAAAACCCCAAATACAATTTAAACGGCATGAAGAGTTTCCCTTTATTGAAAAATACAATTTTCTTGTTGACGTAGAATACGTCTTATGTTTTGATACGAAAGTGTTGATCACGAAAACCTTAATAACGTCAAAATTATTAATGATAGAAAAATGAATTATATTGCATTCGATAGTATATAAAACAAAGCATGCTTTAGGCTTTCAGCGACTTCATGCTGACGTCATCGGCTGATGCAATCCAAGTACAAAGTTGGGTCAGAAAATCTGCTCTCTGGCGGAGATTAATTTAGTCTAGCTCCGGCTTACTTTGTGATAGCACGTTATTTTAGGTGTCATTTGTTTTATATTTTTGCGTTTTAAAAAATAGCTTAATAATTTAACCACAGTATTTAATAGTATCTAAGATATCCGTCTTCGAATTGTGGAAATTTTGCAAAAATTACAGAATTTCCAAGTTTATGCATAATAAACGCCAGAAAAATTATAGAAAACGTCACAGGTAGGCAGATCGAGAGATGGAGAATCCATGAAAAGCCAGATGTCCGATGATGAACGTCTACGGGCTCAGCATTAACGACTGAAAGTTAAGTCGTAGCGACGCCAAAGTGAACAATAGCCTGATACGAATGCGCCAGTAACTTCCACTGCTCAGTTCGACGCAAATAATATAGCTGATGATATAAACGTTTCAACACTGTGTGATAAAATCCAACCCATAGAGGTCTATAATGAGCCATAACCGTCAACATAAGCAGCATCTTCATCAAATGCGATTTATGTACAGAGCGATATACAGGATGAGGTATTTATCTTGAGACAACTGAATATCTCGGAAACTAAGCATTGTACGAAAAAATGTCCAAAATCAAAAGTGAATTATTTCGCGGGGGAAATTCATTAGTTAAAAAATTACCCCCCCCCTTGTGAGGGAGG